>BQNB010038294.1:0-48856 GCA_026074375.1 Tanacetum coccineum | reverse complement strand
ACTTCCATGTGAGTGAACAGCATGAAGAGGAAAATCATGGGGCATAGAAGAAGTCTCCTCTGTCTCATGGGTAGGTTGAATTGGGTCTGGTGGAGTAGGTTGTGGAGATAATGATGGTGAAGATGTGATCCTTGAGGGTGATTGTTGTTGCTCTTCATCATGTGCTTGTACCAACATGGTGAAGATGTGATCCTTGAGTGGGATAGGTTCTAGTATGAGGCAAGAGTAACCTTTGTTGTTTGTTAAGAAGAAGTTGAATAAACCTGGGATATAATAAGAATTTATGTGGGCTATCCAAGTTCTTAATCATAGCTTCAAAGATGAATTTGGAAAACTTAAACCTCCTGCTTGTAGCTAGACAGATGATTGTTGTAGCAATGTTGCTACTAAATTGATCCCATGCTGTCTTCTTGGAGCTCAGACAATGTAGAACTATGTGGATAAAGAACTTCCATTGGGGTGAAAAATGTCCTTTAAAGAATGTAAGGCTTTCAAAATTAGTCACATACCCCATATGAGCTAATTGCTTAAATATTTATTCATTGGAGAGTGAAGAAATGCCTTCTGCATCTTCTAACTTCAAATGTCTTCTCAAAGAAGCTTCAGTTATGAGTTGTTCATGTCCATCAATAGTTGCAGAAATCGCTTGAAGTCCTTCCTCAGTAGTGCTCAAAATAGCAGTTTCCCAAAATTGTTCAATAAGGGACACAAAAATGATATGGCTCGAAGTAAGAAAATCTATGATTTCATCAAAGCCCTCACTACTTGCAGATTTAACCAAATATGCGACCATATTATGCTTGTCGCAAAATTCCAACTATGCCATTTGATGAATGAAAAATTAATGAATGAGGTGGGATTAGTTCGTGTGATAAAGTGTAAGGTTCTGGTAGAGTGAATTGAATTATGGGTGAGGTTTAAAAGAGTATGTTTTCACCGATTGTAAAAGAGTTGTACTTATCTTGAAAGAATTCGTTTAATGATATAGATAAATCAAGAAGTCTCGAATTAGTCAAACCCTATAAGCTATAGATGTGGCTGAAATATCTCAACGGCTCTTTGATTGAGGAAAATCTGTTAGGACTCAAACAGTACTAACGGTCACTTAGCAGTACTAAGTTTGGTCTAGTAGTACTAATTTTAAGTCAAACGGTACTAACTTCATCCAGCAGTAGTAATACTTGCCTGGCAGTATTAACTTAACACTTACAGTACTAAGTGTGGTACCAAGCAGTATTAACTCCAAACTTGATCCATCAAAGATATTCAGCACCAATGTAGACTCTCATATACTCTCTTTCTGTTGACAAAATATCTCTCAATTCTTTTTCTCACCAAACACTCATTTCTGTTTTTCACATACAACTCTCTTTCTGTTTTTGAACTCACCAAATCTCTCTATTCTTTTTCCTTACAAAACAGACAATTTGGGTACAGTTTGCCATCAATTCCCTAAGTTCCAAATTGTCATTCCCACTTCCAAGTGTGTAACCTCTTGAGAGAGGTGGGTTATTAGACTATTTTATAGTTTTTGGCAAACTACCAGCCATAAACGGATTTAGGAAGTCTTTACCAAGGCCGTTTGCTTTGGACTAGCCAATGCTTCATTGCAATAACATGGTGCATTGATAACAATGTAGTTTTTGGTAAACTATCAACCATCAACGGATTTTAGAAGTCTTTACCAAAACTGTTTACTTTGGACTAGCCAGTTCTTGAAGTCTGTTAGATATGGTGAACTGATGACCATTTGTTGTGTTGTTCACAACCAACACTGAAAGAACATGCTACCATCATAGTCCTCCCTTCAGAGAAGAGCAACCACTATCCACCACTGCATGATCATGTAACAAGATCTCTGGATTGCCCTGCACAAAAGGTAAGAGAATTAGTATCTCTTAGGGACCCAAGCCATTACAGACTTGGAAATCCCTTTTGGGTCAACATACTTAACCTTCTTGAGCATGAATGATCCATTGTCTTTGGACACATGATCCAAGTAATTTCCCTTAGGCCTCCAAACCCACCTTGACTTTTTAAGGTCAGTATTCATCTTACCTTTACCAGTATTAACTATTGCTCTTGACCCAGTAGTAGTCATATTTTTAACCCTAAAAGTTTTAACATCTTGTTTTAAGTATTTGGGTCTAAAAGCTAGTTTTGTGTAGTAAGACCTCTTGATAGGTGAATATGAGCCTTTTGGTCTTACATTGTCCATTCTTGGGTAAATTGGTCTAATAGCACCACTAGTTTGTGCTATTTTTGGAGCAAATGATCTAACAGAACTAACAGGACTAACTGTACTAACTGGCCTAGCAGTACTAACTGGCCTAGCAGTACTAACTGGCCTAGTAGTACTAACTTTGTGAACTGCTCTTTTCTCATTTTGCTTAACAGGAGTAATCAAACCTGTTCTTGTTAGTACTCCTGATGGGACAAAAGTCTTTCTTAAATGAGGGTATTTTGAAATTTTTTGATGATTAACCCTTTTAGTATTATCCCATACTGGTTTGTCCACCCTTGGACCAGTATTGACCACAGTTTTCAGCTTAGGTTCTTGACTCTGTTTGTCATGAAAATTACAATCTTTGATCAAATGGTCAGTACTTTTACAGACAAAGCAAGCTTTTATTTTCTTAAAACCAATTCCTTGTTTCTGAGAAGTTTGACCAATTTTATCAACTCTAGTTTTAACTGTTTGAGTCTCATTAGTCTTAACAGGACTAACTGTTTGCACTTCAGACACATCATCCTCATCATCTGAGTTCCAATCCTCAATGATAACTTTATCTCTGTTAACTGATTCATAGACTGTCTTAGGTTTTTGAGTATTTGCTTCATTTGTTTTACCTACAGTCTCACTTGTTTTAGTATTAAGATCAGTTGTTTTTGACTCAATTATTTTCTTCCTAATGGCATATTCATCTAAACCTGCAAATGATATGTCAGCTCTTGGGGTTAGGAAGTTCCCTGTTATAGGAGGGGGAACAACATGAAACCCATCTGCTTTAGAGAACCTATCATTTGCTGGTGTGTTCTCTTCATCACTTGATCTGACATCAAAAACACTCAAACTAATCTCACTATCAGTTTCAGAATTGTTACTCATTTCATTCAATTGTGTGCCATATCCTAAACCAGTTTTATCTCTAGCACTCATTTGACTGTTGAGTAATTCATCAAGATTCTTGGACGATTCTTCCCATTTTTCTATCTTTAATTTTAACTCATCTCTTTCCTTAACAACTTTCTCTAATTCCAGGTTAAGGTTGTTAATTTTTATTTCTCTGCATTTAAGCTCATAGTTTTGAAACTCATATTTTTCACCCCAAGCCAGTTCATTCTTTTCATGTACAAGTATCCTAGATTCTAGTGACTCTAAGGCTAACTCATAACCCTGAATTTCTAGTCTTGCTCTGCTATGTTTTTCTCTTTCACTATCATAATTCTTTTGAAGAGTTTTAAAAGATTCAAGACATTGTTTAGAATATTTTTGTACCTCATTATTAGAAGAACTTGATGAGCTTGAAGAAGATATTGCCATTAAAGCATAGTTGACTAGTTCTACTTCAAAATCATTACTCCAGTCATAGCCTCCTAGACCATCTTAAGCCACCAGTGCCTGTGACGAAGATTCATTTGTTGGTGCATTGCTCCTGCCATTATCACCATAAGATCTTCTCCATTGATTCCTTCCAGATCTGCAATCCCTAGCAAAGTGCCCTTTTTTGTGACAGTTGTAGCACTCAATTTTTGACTTATCAAGAGAAACAGGTCGTTTTTCTTTGAAATCTAATTCTGAATGAATTTCTTCACTCTAACAGTCAACATAGCCACCTGCCATCTAAGATTCGATTCTTCCAAGTCATCTTCATCAATCTACTGAAAATCCTTATTTTCAAGTTGAGGACTGGTTGTTGGTTGTGCAAAGAAAGAGCACACTACATCATGAGCACATGGGGTAGTTAAAACTTGACTAATTCCTCCAGCAGTACTAACCCCAAAATCTCCACTAGCAGTACTAACAGTGTTCTCAGAGGAAAGAAATGCCAAGTTCTGAGAGGTAGAAGTGGAACTTGAAGACCTTTTCATCTCATCTTCATAGACCCTAAGGTTGTTGTAGAGGTCATCAATATTAATCTCATCAATATCTGGCTTATTTCTCATGATTAGAGAAATTTGATTCCATGAAGGAGGAAGACTTCTTAGGAACTTCTGGTTGATATCTTCCTTTGATATTTGAGCACCATGAACCTCCAATTAACTTATGAGTTTTTGGAACCTATCATAAGCCTTGTCTAGACTTTCATTTGATGCAGTAGAAAAGTTTTCAAACTGATGTTTTAGAACATTTTTTTGCATCTTCTTGGATTCTTCATTACCTCCAAACCTTGATTTGATTGCTTCCCAGAGTGATTTAGCATCTGCAACATTGTGAAACTTGAGGAGGTATTCATCAGGTATTGCTAAAAGCAAGATGCTCTTAACTCTTTCCTGATTCCTTTTAGCAGCCAGTTGTTTGGCAGTCTTAGGAGCAGGAGGAGCAGATGTTTCTCCAGTTGGTGCAGGCTCTTCTTCTAGATCTCCATTGACAATAACATCCCATAGGTTATGGTCTGTGTGACAGATATATTGTCGCATTCTCATGCTCCAAATATCATATTCTCCCTTCCTGATGATAGGGATTTTCATTGCTGTGATAGTGGGTGGAGGAATGTCTTGTTCTGCCATCTTACAATTGAGTTCTTCTTATTCAGAGTTTCCACACAAGCTCTGATACCACTTGTTGGATCGTTTACTGAATAGATCTTAACCTTTAGCTTGTAAAGGGTTTGTTCCTTTAGATAATTCTAAAGCAACAATAATGAAACACTGATTTGAACACTATTGATTATGCGGAAACTAATCAATAATGCTAAGAAGAACAATATTAAGAATCACAAAAGAACTTTATATTATTTTATATTAAAACTGGAATCATGCTAGGTTACAGATTACAAAAACTATGATATGTGCCTATCGCTCTCTATTGATAGTGTAGAACTATATTTACTAACTATGCCCAGGGTTCCTTTTATAGACTAAGGAAACCCTAATGGGCTTTACAAAACGCGTTAAGAGATAATGCATATTTATTCCTAATTTATCTCATGCATATCTCATAAGTAGTACTAACACAATATACTAGCAGTAACACTAATACTAACTAAAATAATAATACTATTTCTTGGCAGTACTAACTTACTAAAGCTAGCAGTATTAAAGAGTAGACTTTATTTCTTTCAATTCTTCATTAATACTTAAGTCTTCACTAGCTGTATTCAAAAACCTTGTCGATGCTTTAGAATCCCTACAACCTCGTTCGCTATTGACTCGTGCTCTGATTGTTCCAATTCTTTAACTTCCCCAATATTTACACGCAACGGGAATACAAACATTGGGGTTCGATTCTTCATATACAAAGCTCACGAGTCACGGTAAACGACTTTAAAAGAAATATTTACTAACAAAGATTACATTCAATTTTTATTAAAAAGATCAGAGTTACAAGGTCCCAATAAACTTTATGAAACTCGTTTTTAAATATGTCACAACATGACTAAGTTTCTTTAAAAACATTTTATCATATGTACAAAGTTCATCGAGTCCACGTCCTTCGATATCCACGCTCCGTCCCATCCAAGCTAGCAAGTATATACCTGAGATAAACATGCTAAAACGTCAACAAAATTTTGAGTGAATCCATAGAGTTTATTATTCATTCATTATTGAAACACAAGTATAGCAAAACATTTAGTTTATAGAATAATCACAACGATGCTAGAGCCATGGACTGAACCTTAACCATGTACCCAACCCGGAGTGATAGTGTTACACACTCCTGTTAGGAATTATACATTCTTAACTTATTACCGTTAGTGATAATACTTAGTACCGATAGTTATAGTTAGTACTAACAGTACAAGTGTTATGTATTGCTTTAGATAGTTAGAACCGTTTAGTAGAAAATAGTTAGTATCCGTTTAAGGAGGATTTGTATGAGATATTATAGGGGAAAAAGATTTTGTAATTATCTTTTAAGCATTTTGTAAGTCTGTTAGGGTTTATCCTTGGTCTATAAAAGGAACCCTACGGCATTAGAGAGAAAAGAACAAGAACAACTCATCTCATACAATCATATCTCATAGTTAGTAATCTGTAATCACTTTAACAGATTAATAGAAATCAAAGTTTAGTTTTTCATTGTTCTTCTTAATACTATTATGTAGATTCCGCATATACAATTAGTATTCATAGTCAGTGTTACTATATAGTCAATCTGTATTTATACAAGTTGGCTATTAGGAATTATTGTAAACAGACTTAAGTCTGGTAGTTATAGAGTTAAGTCTGGTAGACATAGTTAAGTCTGCCAGTACTAAGTTAAGTCTGGCAGTACTATAGTTAGTATTGGCCTTGTCTAGTTAAGTCTGTTTATGTAACAAAATAGTTATAATAGTTATCTTAGAGATATCTTAGGAGATATCTTAGTAAAGGATATGCATTATCCTTTTACGCGTTTGTAAAGCCCATTAGGGTTTCCTTGGTGTATAAAAGGAACCCTATGGCATAGTGTTTGAAAGATAGAACCCTAATAGAAATTAATAGAAAATAGCAAAGTTTTATATTGTGTTCTTCTTAGTACTTGTGTTAAGATTCCGCATTAACACCTAGTATTCATAGTTATTGTCTCACATATAGTTGATTTGGATTTATCCAAGTTAACTATTGTCTTATAAAAGGCTAAACAGATCCAAGACTTTGGACCTACAAGTGGTATCCGAGCCTCTAGAGGGACTCTGAATAAGAAGAATCACAAGAACCACAAACAATCACTTTTAGATCTAGAAGAATGTTTTAACCTGCTAATGATGATTTCTCTCAACATCTTAGTGATGATGAAGTATCATTTACATGTAGAATGGCATCAGAAAAATGGTACTGCAACCAAAATAACGAAACAACAACATCAAAACTCTTCCCTACAATACAACCACCATCTCAAATATCAAACTCCTAATTCTGAGAAGGAGGGAGCTTATGGATATATGGGGCCTATGGAGATGGAAACATTACCTTGGAATATATTGAAAATGATGTTGGGAAGGTAATTCAGATTGGATAATTCCAGAAGTGGAATCTCAAACTAGAAAAGTTGGTTTTGTTGTTTAGGAGTACTTTCCACCATGTATCTGCTGCAGAAAAGATAATTCATGATATTGAAAAGGAAAGGAAGGCAAGAACCATTCTTACTTATGGCAACATTCCCAAGGAACTATCTAAGAAGTTTTCATGGAATGTATGATGCAAAGAAATTTGGGTGAAGCGTTCATATGGACTAGGTTTGGTGGTATGCAAATTCAAAGGAAGATTCCAGATAGCTGTTTCTTAACAACAGTTTAAAGCATTTACTATATCAAGTTCAGAAGGGTTAGAAAAGAGATATGATAGATTCCAACAACTACTCTCACAGTTGGAAGCTCATGGTGCTAAAGTATCTGCTAAGGATGCAAATCACAAGTTTCTTAGATCTTTACCCCCAGCTTGGTCAAATCTGGCAATGACTATGAGAACCAAACCAGATGTTGACACTTTATTCATTGATGACTTGTATAATAACCTTAGGGTTTTTGAACAGGAACTAACAAGTACCACAAAATCATCTGCAAGTGCTCAAAATGTTGCTTTTGTTTCACACAGCAAGAGCAACACTAACAAGGTCAAGTCTGGTCATACTGGTGCCTACAATACTTATACTCCTACTTCTTCAAACAATATTCCAGAAAGAGAAGTTCTTGCTGGTTTTGCTGATGAAGTTATTTATTCACTCTTTGCCAAACAATCAGAAGATTTGGACTTGCTTCATGAAGACATAGAACAGATTGATGATATGGACATTGAAGAGATAGACATAAACTGGCAGATAGCAATGATTGCTATTCGAATGAAGAAGTTTTACAAGAAGACTGGAAGGAGAGTCTGGATTGATGGAAACAAACCTGTTGGTTTTGACAAAAAGAAGCTTGAATGTTTCAAATGTCACAACACTAGTCATTTTGCTAGGGAATGCCCATCCAAGGGGACAAATGATGGAAAGAAGAGAGACTCTTTTTTATCAAGATCAAGGAGCTGGAAAGAAAGAGCAGAATCAGAACTGTTTGCTGACTATGGATGATGGTGTTGTAAATTGGGGAGAACATACAGAAGAAGAAGTAGAGACAAATCATGCACTCATGGAAATCAGATCAAACAATGAGGTATCATTATGTTCTAAAACTTGCATTGATTCATATAATAAGCTTAAAACACTGTGTGATGAATATAAACGAAAATGAATTAGTTAAGGTGATACAAGAAGCAAAAAATACTTTGCCTAATACTCTTGACTGTAAAGAGATTAGAAGCTCAAAGTTGTTACTTTTCAAAAGCTGCCATTATCTCTAATGAACACTTACATTTCAGGCAAACGATATATATGCTAAAAGATGAAAATGCTTAAAAATTATTAGGAGAATAGGAAAGAAGCTGTAAAAGAAAAGGAACAAATGCCGAAAAAACAGTAGATTAATGGAAAATTTATTCTAAAAACCTTTGGAAATTAATTGATTCAGGTATGACTTCAAATAGTAAAGTTGGGTTAGGATATGAAATAAAATCAAACGATGAGGTTTTAAGCTATGAGGAAGAAATGAATCGTACTGTGTTTAATTGTACTGCAGAAGACTTCATTGACAAACCTTTATACAGTAGATTTTCAAAGACTGATAGTTTCAAAGGAGTTCCACATCCCTTATCTGGGGACTATACTCCTAAACCACAACAGGAAATTGATGAATCTTTGTATGTTTATGGTAAAAAGGGACCTCAAAAGCCTGAAATTAGTGACTCAGATGACACATCCAATGAGCATTCTACCTGTCAATCAAATGACAGTGAAGGATCTTTTGGAAATCCATCTGAGCACTCTTCTGAGTCTGAATCAGAAAGTATAAGTGTACCAAATGAGATGTCTACGTCTAAGTCTATTACAACTAATGAAAAAGATGTGTCTGAATCAAAAGAAGTTGAACCTAGTTGTGTAACACACGTAAAAACTCCTAGGCAACAAATGAAAAATCAAGAGATACATAAAGTTAAAGGAAAGAATTGGAATGAAATGATGGAAAGAGAACTAGGAGAAGGTTACTCTTTCATCAAGAAAAAGTGTTTTGTTTGTGGAAGCCTAAGTCACTTGATCAGAGATTGTGACTTTTATGAAAAGAAAATGGCAAGAGAGGCTGAGCTTAAGAAACAAAGGGTTTTTAATACTGGTAATGGGGTGGCAAAACCAGTTTGGAATAATGCAAACAAGGTTAATCGTGATAATCACTTTATACCTAGACTAGTACAACTTAATACTGTTAGGCAAAATGTTAATTCTGTTAGGCCTAATGTTAATACTAGTAGGGCAAATGTTAATTCTGTCAAGTATAGTGTTAATTCTGTTAGGCATAATGTTAATTCTGTCAGGACTAATGTTAATACTGGTAGATCTAAACAACCAGTACCTGCCAGTAACTCAAACAGTTTTAGTCTTGTAAGACCCCAGGTGAATAAGTGTAATCAAAGAAGTTATTTTTCAAAATCACATTCACCTGTGAGAAGACCCATTGTTAGAAATACAGCAAGAATGACTTATTCTCATGCTGTAAAGGGAAATTAGGGCACTGCTATTAAAACCTCAGCAGGTTATAATTGGAGGAAAACTAGACCAAACTCTAATTATAATAGTGGAAATTTTGTTAGAACTGTAAATGTTAAAGGACCACAAGGCAGACCCAAGCCTGAAAAGGCCTGGGTCCCTAAGAGAAACTAATTTCTCTTTTTCATGTGCAGGATCATCCACTCAAGAAAATGGAGGACATATGTATATTTGATAGTGGATGCTCAGGGCACATGACCGGTAACAAGGATCACCTAGATGATTTTGAAGAATGCAAAGGGGGATCTATTACCTTTGGAGGTAGCAAAGGCTACATAACTGGTAAAGGCATAATAAGAGTTGGTAATTTAGATTTTGATAGTGTGTATTTTGTAAAAGAACTTGGGCATTTTAATCTTTTCTCAATATCACAAATCTGTGATAAGCAGCACAATGTTCTTTTTACTGAAACTGAATGTCTTGTTGTGTCTCCTGACTTTAAAATGCCTGATGAAAATCAGATACTTCTAAAAGTCCCTAGGCACACTATTGTAAAGATTGTTTTTGAAGACACTCTGCTCTGTAAAAGAGTATACTTGTTTGATTTGCAAAAATCCACTCTGATGAATCTAAATTGTGAGCACAGGACGGTTAGTTCATATAAATTTTAAAAACTTAAACTAACTTGTAAAGGGTAACTTGTACAGTGGTCTACCTTCACAAGGTTTTAGAATATGGACCATACATGTGTTTGCCTGCAAAAAGGTAAGCTAACACAAGGCTCCTGTAAGGCTAAAATTAGACAAGAACAATCACTGAGCCAATTACACACCTTGCATCACTGGATCTTTTTGGACCTACTTCTGTTTAAAAAAGCATTAATCATGCTAGTTAATGCCTTTGTAATTTACTGATGATTGTTCCAGATTTAGTTGGGTATTCTTCTTGGTTACTAGGCTGAAACTTAGTGGCATCCTTTTGAACTTTATTAGAAAAATGAAAACCAGCTTAATATCAGGGTTAAAAATTATTAGATCAGATAATGCACTGTATTTTAGTATAGGGGATATGCTTGATTTTGTGGGAACAAGGAATAAAATAAGAGTATAGCAATGCCAGAACTCTACAGCAAAATGGTATTGCTGAAAGAATGAACAGGACCCTAATTAAGGCTGCTAGGACTATGCTAGCAGAATCACTCTTACCAACTACTTTTTGGGCATAAGCAGGTGTAAATGCTGCTATATCTGTAATAGGGTTAAGAGTGACCTTTAACCTCAAAACAAAACTCCTTATGTGCTTAATTGTTTGGCCATCAAACTATTTATTAGCTACATAAGAAATTTTGGGTTTGCCATGTTACCTTTTTGATATTAAGTGTGCTTGCAAGTTTGATGGAGGAAAGTGTGATGAAGGGTTTCTTAGTTGGTTATCACTAAATAGCCCAAGAACCACCATCAATCAAACTACCCAACTTTTTTCTTTTATTTTAGGGTATATTATTTAGTAACCCAAAAAGGTGTAGTAAAATATGCCATGTAAATTTCTTGAAGAAAAACCCAATGTGAAAGGAGCTAGGGTATAGTTGGATGTTTGATATGATTATCTCACTGGATTCTATGAACTATTTTCTTGTGTCTTTGGAGATCAAAACTAATCCCACATGCAGTACTTCAGATAGTAACTAACAGGTGCTATGTACACTACTAAACTCCTAATTGCAAATGCTTATGAGGAAGATGATGTGGATGAGGAGCTTATTATTGTGCCTATGTTTTTCAGGCAAGTGGGACCAAGGTAGTTTCTTACTCAATTCAAAGGAAAGAGGGTTTTCACAAAAGCTTCAAAACTTATAACACAAGAGTAGGAGGCTTATTTACTGGGCATTTCAGAAGATACTACTATAATTCTAGCTTTTAGAAGAGTATTGGATGAACTTAGCTCCAATAGCATTTAAGTGAAGAATCTAAGAAAAAAGTACACAGTACTACTCAGTTAATTCTTGTAGTAGTCTGTTAATAATTCAACATTTGCTATTCTAGATGATTACGATATGCCAAGCTCACAATCTTTCACAAGCCTCAGAAAGGGATTTTTGATGAGGCTTCTCATAATGATGAGGGTATGATCCATGATTTCAACAACTTACCAACAAAAGTAGCTGTTAGTCCCATTCCTACTCTTAGGATACACAACATTCACCTACAAAGTCAAATACTGGGTGATCCTAAGTCATCTGTGCAAACTAGAGAGAGTGCAACAACATTCAGGAGCACATGCATTGTTAAGTTATGTTCAAAAGAAGCAAAGGCAACAATCACAAAGATCAATCAACATAGTATGTTTTGCATGCTTCTTATTCAGGAGGAACCTAAAAAGGATTTATGAAGCTCTAAAAGATGACAGTTGGGTTGAAGCTATGCAGAGGAGTTGTTACAGTTTAGGGCTTTTTGAACAAGGTATGGTTTCTAGTAGATCTACCTATGGAGACAATGGTGTGATTGGAAAAAAATGCGTATACAGAAACAAATGGGATAAAGAGGAGTAGTTATTGTTTTCAGGAAATAAGGCAAGACTAGAGGCCTAAGGTCACAAACAGGAAGAGGGTATTGACTATGATGAGGTTTTTGCTCCTGTGGCAAGAATAGAAGCTATCAGGTTATTTTTAGCCTTTGCCTCTTTTATGGGGTTCATAGTATACCAAATAGATGTAAAAAGTGCATTTTGTATGGCACTATAGATGAAGAGGTGTATGTTTCTGAACCTCCTGGTTTTGTTGATCCTGATCATCTTAAGAAGGTTTATAAGGTTGTTAAAGCTTTATATGGATTACATCAAGCTCCTAAAGCTTGGTATTCTACTCTATCAACATTTCTAGAGAAGTATAGATATAGGAGGGGTACTATAGACAAGACTTTATTTATTAAGAAGGACAAGAATTATATCATGCTAGTTCAAGTGTATGTTGATGATATCATTTTTGGCTCTACTAGAAAGTCTTGGTGTGATGAATTTGAGGCCTTGATGAAAGGCAGATTTCAAATGAGTTCTATAGGTGAACTCATATTCTCTCTTGGATTGCAAGTCAAACAAAAGACAGATGGAATTTTCATTTCTCAAGACAAGTATGTTGCAGACATGCTGAAAAAGTTTGACCTTACAAGTGTGAAAACTCTCGCAATAATCCCAAACGGAGACCAAATGATGGCATGACAAAAGTAAAGGACGCTAATGAAGTAGATGTACACTTATACAGATCCATGATAGGTTCTCTCATGTATTTAACTGCCTCTAGGCCTGATATAATGTTTGCAGTATGTGCTTGTTCTCGTTTTCAGGTTACTCCCAAGACTTCACACCTTAATGCTGTGAAGAGAATCTTTAAGTACCTTACGGGCAAACCCAATTTGGGCTTATGGTATCCTAGAGAATCATCTTTTGACCTGGAAGCTTACTCAGATAGTGACTATGCTGGGGCAAACCTTGATAGAAAATCCACAACCGGTGGTTGTCAATTTCTTGGAAGCAGATTAATTTCATAGCAATGCAAGAAACAAACAATAGTGGCTACCTCTACAACGGAAGCTGAATATGTAGCTGCTGCAAGCTGCTGTGGACAAGTATTGTAGATTCAGAATCAAATGTTGGACTATGGTTTCAATTTCATGAATACCAAAATCCACATTGATAATGAAAGCACCATCTGCATTGTGAAAAATCTTGTGTATCACTCCAAGACAAAGCACATAGAGATCAGACACCACTTTATAAGAGATTCTTATGTGAAGAAGCTCATTAGGGTGGAGAAAATTCACACAGACTTCAATGTAGCTGACTTATTGACCAAAGCTTTTAATGGACCAAGGTTCAATTTCTTAGTGGTTAATATTGGAATGATAAATCCATAGCTACATTTAAGGGGAGGATTAAATGTATAGTTTGTAATTTAGTCATACTAGTTAGTAGAATTAATAATGGTAGGTTATCTTACTTTTAGTAGGTATTAAAATATAATAGATCTAGTAACATAGTGTTTTCGAATAGTTTTGTAGTATATTTTGTGTGTGGCTTAACGTTTTCAGGTTATACTTGGATTGCATTGGAGCATGGATTAAAGTTGAACTGAAGTTGTGTAAAAGTTAATTCTGGTATTGTCAATATTAATTCTGGTAGTTTACTAGTTAATCCTGGTATTAAAGTTTATTGTTAGTTCTGTCAATATGAGGGTTAAATTACTGGTTGACCAGACTTAGGTATGGCAGTAGGCAATATTAATACTGGTAACTCGTCATTAGTACTGTTTGGTCTAACAACTTTGACTTTTCATTAAATATGACCGTTAGAGCAAATTGCGGGTATATTTAAGTGGATAATGATATCAATTGGATAATTACTGTTTTAACTCACCTACAATAGTTTTTCTTCATTAAAAAGAGACTATTTTCTCGGAGTGCCAATTGCAATTCATTTTTTTACGCATATTATAGGTCAATTAGCAAATCTCCATCAGTTACTAGTTAACTAAAGAGTCAAACCCAGTTTGAAAATACCCAACAATCACCAACCTATATATCAATTTCAAGTATGGCTTCAATGAAATACTGCGACAAGCATAACCAAGTGGGATTCTTAAAGAAACCTGAAGAAAGTACATGGTTTGCATAGATAGTATACTTTTTAAAAGGTTCGCATATCAGGTATGCCTTGACACACAATCTCACTATCCATGACTCCCTAGTCAAACAGTTTTGGCAGACTGCAACTGCCTCAACTCTTGCTGATGGGACTCTAGAACTAAGAGCAACCATAGATACTCTTGAGTATACAATCACTGAGGCATCTGTTCGAAGTAAGCTTCAATTAGCAGATGCTTCAGGGATTTTCATGTTGCCAAATACTAAGATTTTTGAGGGGATGGGTAATATGGGGTATCTAGCTGATGGTACTTTTACATTTTGGAAAAGTCATTTTACACCCCAATGGAGATTTTTAGTCCATCATATTTTACATTGTATGAAGTCTAAAAGTGTGGAGGGATCAAGTTGGTAGCAATCTTGCGAAACTGCTTTGATTTGTCTTTCTACTGCAGGATTTATAAACTTTTCAAATTTATCTTTGATGGCAATGGTGGCAAATTGAATAAGTAAAACTAAGTTTTGATGTACCCACGATTTTACAAATGATTTTGGGGGGAAATAAAAAGAGAATAAACATTCCTTATTTGGCTATTGTATTGACCAAAAAGTTGTTTTGGGAACATGAAAAGGGTTTTAGAGGGGTACCTAGACCGTTGTTGCCTGCAATGTTGCTAGTTGTTGTGTTAGATCAAAGTGCAGGAACCAACTGATATCTAAGCTAAGGATCAACCATCATCTTCTAAACCCTTACCATCTTCATCTCACCCACATGTGATATCTGTAACAAGTGCATCTGAACCTACACCTATAGTTGAACCAACAACTCACCATACATCACCTTCACTTGAACCTGACAATGAACCCACTGAGCACATCTTTGAGCAACCATCACATGGATTAAAAATAAAAATACAAAAAAATACAACACCATCACATTTCACTAGGAAAAGGAGACTGTAGTTCCACAATCTCTGGATCCCCCCCCCCCCCCCCCCCCCCCTACTCACCCTATGTGCCAAAAGCAAGAACTATGACAGTGGAGGACTTACTACACTTGGTTCCCAATTTGATCACAAAGGTTGATAGTTTGGAGACAGAACTCAAGCAGACTAAGCTGACCATGGGAAACGCAATTGTGAAGCTGGTGAAGAAAGTAAAGAAACTAGAAGCTTTCTTCAATGGGAGAACTTGTTGGTTCTAACTGATCTCAGAGGATGAAGAAACCAGAGGATCAGTTTATTTGGAGGATAATTCTGGACATAAATGTTGATCCTTTAGTTTCAAAAGGAGATTTTGTTATCCTACTAAACCTTCAGGAAAAGGCTCAGGAAGAAGAAATCGTCTATATACTTGGACAGACAGCTAAAAACTTATCAAAGGTTGATTCTCATGAGGTCAAAGGTCAGTTGATAAGGGTTATTAAAAGATACAAGAGGGAGTAAAAGAGTCCAAGGGAAAAGACATTGATTCTGGCTTTGAAGATATTAGTACTGGCTTTGAAGAAGTTAATAATGGCTTTGAAAAAGTTAATACTGGTGGCTTAGGAGTTAGTACTGGTAGTGGACCAGTTAGTTCTGCTCTACGAGGCCAAAGGAGGAAAAAGCTTACACTGATTGTTGAAGAGACTCAAGCTCCCAAAAGAAATAAAGAACAAATTCAACCAGAACGAGGCTAGTATTACAGAAGCCATAAGATTGCAACTCTAGAGGAAGAGGAAGGAAACTGCAAACAAGTTCATTTGGATGCACTCTTAGCTAAAAGAATAGAAGAAGAAGAATTAACTAAGCAACAAAAGCAAAGAAAAGCTCAAGTTTAATTTAAAGCTCAACACTACACTGAAGAAGATTGGGATGCCATTAGAGCTAAGCTTGAAGCTAATGCAGAATTGAAAAAAGAATGTGCTAGGGAAAGAGTTGCCAGAAGAAAGATTTGTTAAGAAAGATGGTAGAGTTAGTAAATCAGACGAAAGAAGTTATTTGCCAAAGAAGAGCATAGCAAGAAAAGTAAGCCTATGATCCAATCCTCTGATGAGGATCTTACATGATGAAATATTTGAAGAATAAGGAGGACTTGGATGCTTACACTGTTAAGAAGTTGAGTTTTAAAGAAGTGAAGAAGAGTTTGATTAAGTTAGTCAAAGCAGAGGTTTGAATCTTTTGTTCCTATGAACATTAAAGCTACAAAGGCATAGTTGAAAAGATATGGAGAAGAGCTTCAGACATAGATTTCAAAGAAACAAAGGATTGACGATAAAGATGTTTCAGTTGAAGAAAAAGTTACTAAAGTGAAAGAAGAAGAGCCAGTAATAAGAACAGGAAAAAGAAAGAAGCAAAAGGCTAGGAAGGGTATAAAGGTTGACAAGAGTCCACAAGGAGATTCAGAGACTGATGAAGAAGAATCAGTAGAAGCTATGAATCCTACTCCTTTAGATACAAAATCTAATATTGTGGCAAATTGGAAGATATTTCAACAAGGTGAAAGAAGCATTTATCAGATAATAAGAGCAAATGGAGCTGATACAGTTTATATGAGCTTTGGAGCTATGCTTAAAGACTTTACAAGAGAGGATCTTATTGAGCTATATAGGTTGGTAATGCAGAAGTATGGAATAAATAGGCCTGAAGATGTTTATGACAGAGTACTATGGAGTGATCTCAGGACTATGTTTGATCCACCTCTCAATGAAGATGCCATTTGGAGCTTACCACTATAGCAAAAGATAATCAGTTGGAGGTATTATGATAAGCAGTACTAATACTAACTAACAATACTAACTATTACTGGCAGTACTAACATTGTACTGGCAGTACTAACTACAAAGCTACTAGTACTAAAGACTTAGACTTATTTCTTCAATATTCGTTAACATTATTAAGTCTTCACTAGCAGTATTAATCTTGAGCCAGCAGTATTAACTTGTAGAAGCTTCGAAATCCCAACAGTTTATTTGTATTAACAACCTCATTTTGAAAATTATTTTTCCTAACTTTTGAAGATGCATGTCTAACAAATGAACATAAGTAGGTAATATGAAAATGATTAGCATGTTAGCAATAAACATGAAATCAACTACCATCATGGCAAGTAGGCATGTAAGTAAATAGCATGGTAGGTAAGCATATAAGCAAATAGTATCAAAACATATTTTTTCATGCAACCATACTTTTCATATCATCACTTAATAACACTAACAAGTAAACATATAACCACATAGCATTTAGCCTATCATTAATTAATGATTATGACAAGTAAGTGTAACATCCAAGTATTTTCAATTTATGACAAACTGACATATTCATAAAGACTATTAATCGTTAAGCATATCATTTGAATCATAAGTAGGAAAAGTCACATAATCACATACAAACTATCACAAGTAGGCATACAATCATCTATCACAAAAATCACTCAAATATGTCATGCAACGATCTATACAAAAGCTAGGATGATATTCTTAAAAGTTTGGTAAGTTAATGCTTGTGATATTTCTTTTAAGTGTTTGATGATATTATTATTGGTTTGTTGTTTCTCTTGATTTGATACAACTTGTTTTTGTTTTAAGTTTCGGAAATCTCAATTCTTTGTTGGTGTTTTTAGTTGGAATTGGATGATCAAGTAACACAAGTTAGTTTCTATAATTATGCATGCATGCACCATGATTTGTCGAGCCATGTATGATACTTCTAATTATAGTTGGTTGTAAGGAACACTTGATCATCATTTTGGATTTTCGGTAATGATAACTTTCCAATTGCGTTGCAAGGAAAATACTTTAGAGCTCAGATAAGTAGTCTAAGTTAGCAAACCTACTTCGATGTGTATTTGAATCCTTTTAGATATTTTACGCATAGAGGAACTCATATTCCATTATACAAGCGCAGAGTATTGCAAAGTATAATATCTCAGAATTATGACTCGATGTGTTGGGAATTATGCATTCCTAACTTAGTACCGTTTGTTCTATACTTAGTACCGCTAGTTATAGTTAGTACTGAAAGTACAAAATGTTAAGTACTGTTCAGATAGTTAGTACCGTTAGTACAAAATAGTTAGTACCATTTAAGAGATATGTATGCGATATTGTAAGAAAAGATATGTATTATCTTTTACATGTTTTGTAAGCCTGTTAGGGTTTATCCTTGGTCTATAAAAGGAACCCTACGACATTAGAGAGATGACATACAGAGAAAACACACAGATCTCATCTCATACAATCATATCTCGTAGTTAGTAATCTGTAATCATATTAGCAGATTAATAGAAATCAAAGTTTAGTATTCATTGTTCTTCTTAATACTATTGTGTAGATTCCGCATATACAATAAGTATTCATAGTCAGTGTTTCTCTATAGTCAATATGTATTTATACAAGTTGGCTATCACCCTTAGCAGGCTGCAAAGATCTGTTCAGTTAGGGACTCTCAAGTGGTATCAGAGCCTGTAAGAAACTCTGAGTAAGAAGAACAAAAACCAGTTATAAACCCCTATCTTACAAAGCAATTCAATGGCTGGATCATAAGATGATATTCCACCACCACCACCACCACCATCACAAACACTAACACAACAAACTCCTCACACTGTTTCAACCATCAAACTTCCTATTCTCAAGAAAGGAGAATATGACCTATGGGCCATGAAAATGGAACATTATTTAGCCCATACAGACTATCCTATCTGGGAAGTTATACAAAATGGAAATGGTTCTATATCAATCTCCACAGATACACAAGGTTAAATCAAGGTTATGCCTCCAAGGACTGCAGAAGAGATCTTAGCCAGAGAAAGAGAAAGAAAAGCAAGGACCACTTTGCTTATGGCTTTACCAGAAGATCATCTTGCTAAATTTCATAAAATGACTGATGCTAAAGAGATGTGGGAAGCTATTAAATCTAGATTTGGTGGAAATGATGAATCAAAGAAGATGCAGAAGTATATTCTAAAGCAACAGTTTGAAGGCTTCTCTGTATCAAACTCAGAAGGGCTACATAAAGGCTATGACAGGTTTCAGAGTCTTCTGAGTCAACTAGAGATTCATGGTGCAGGTGTCTCCACTGAGGATGCAAATCAGAAATTCCTTAGGTCTCTACCTTCTGCCTGGTCTCAAGTTTCCTTAATCATGAGGACCAAGCCAGGAGTGGACAGTCTCAGCTTTGATGATCTGTATAATAATCTTAGAGTCTTTGAGTCTGATGTTAAAGGCTCTACTGCATCATCCTCTAGCACGCAGAATGTGGCATTTGTTTCTTGGTGGGGTGTTGGTGGTGTTGCAAGAACGTCAACTTTGGTATGAGAAAAAGATAAGATTTATGAAAATAGACTTAGATGATAAAACTCATGTCCTTACATACCATAAGAAACTATTGGCAGAAGCTGAGAAAGAAAAAGAAGCTTTAAAAGCTAAAGTAGAAAAATGGCACAACTCTTCTAAAAATCTGGTACACTGCTAAATACACATATGATGTGCTAATTATTAAATTTGTGCTTGGTATATGGGGATAACATATATGAAGGGCATCATAAGGTTATGAAAATGAATTTTAACAAAGTGTATTTATGAATAAGGAAGGGTGATTTGTAGTAAATCAGCCTTTGGTATATAATTATGTTTACCAGCAGAAGGTATGCATGTTGTACTCCTACCCATGGACAGTGAATTACTTGCCATCTGGAACTTGATATTGAAATCGATTACTCACAATTACATATGGTCCAAAATAGTCTTAACCATAGTGAATCTAAAACCCAAACAAGGACTTTGATACTTGTGAATCAAATTGGTAGTGATTAAAACCAAAGTGAATCTTTGCCTTAACCAGCTGTCAATGAACCAAAAGTAGTTAGTCCATCCTAATGTTTGTCTTATGCACCTATCATTGAGGAGTATGAATTAAATAGTAAGATTACAAGTGTCTCTACCCACAGAAAACAGAAACACCTAGTTAATGCAAATAAGCAAGTAAAAAACTCCAGGTTATAACTGTTTAAGAATTCAATACACACTATAGTAAAAATCCTAAATTTACAAAAGGGTTTTGGGATATAGGTTTACACAAAAGCAGTTTTGTATATGGAATCTTAGTCATCTTATTAGATATTGAGATTCCATGAAAAAGGATGGCTAAACAAGCTGAGTTAAACAATAGGATGAGGAAAAAGTCTAGTCAAAGGGAAATTAGGCCAATTTGGAACAATGTGCAAAGAATGAATCATCGAAACTAATTTGTTCCAAAAGCAGTACTAACTAGAACTGGAAAAATTCCAGTTAATACTGCTAGAGCTAGCGGTACTGACACTGTTAATACCGCTAGGCATAATTTACCATGATTCATCGGTACCCCACTAATGTTTTCTAACATAGGTTAAAAACTTAAAGCCTATTTCTTGAATAATGCTAAACCAAAAAGTGATTTTCATAAATCTATTTCATCTTTTAAAAAGTCATTGAATAGAACAACAACACTTAGAACAAAATTTTCATATCAAAAAGTTAATACTGCTGGGGTTAATTCAGTTAGTGTTATTGAGCAAAATAGGGAAACAGTTGTTAAGACCTCAGCAGGTGGTAATTGGAGAACCGAAAGGCATTATTGGAATAGAGTCTCCAAATATAATAGTGGATCAATGACAAGGACAAATGTATATTTTAGAGATCCACAAGGCAGACTCAAGTCAGCAATGGCTTGGGTCCCCAAGAGAAACTAATACTATTAGTTATATATAGTTAGTGCTGCCAGTACAAATGTTAGTACTGTCAGTTTATTAGTACTGTTAGTATAGAAGTTAATACTATTAGTTATATATAGTTAGTGTTGCTAGTACAAATGTTAGTACTGTCAGTTTATTAGTACTGTTAGTATAGAAGTTAATACTATTAGTTATACTCAAAACTGCTTAGTATAATTACTGTTGTGATTATTGTCAAAATGTTATGGATTCTATTTTCTTTGACTGTTAAACTAACTTTTTGCAGGTAAAGAAAAGTCTTAAATGAATCTGTTATGAAATCCCTAGTTTTTAGGGATGAAGATTGAGATAGGATTGCCACTTGAATGAGTCTATTAAATTAATGTTGTTGGTTCGTGATTGGGTGCAAGATTAGTACTATTTGTGTACTTAATATTGCTAGCATTAAAAAGCAGTTGGTTAATGTTGCTCGAGTTAAACATTAGTATTGCTCGTTGGTGTGATTAATGCTGCTTGTTTGTATGTGGAGTAAGTGTTGCTATCAATAAGCAGTTACTACTGCGAGCTTTAATGATTAATGCTGCTAGTTTTACCCGATATCGGACAACACACATTTTAGTTCTCACATGATATAGACAAAACTAAATTACTTTTAGTTTGTTCTTAATTGAATTTATTATCAGCAAGTTTAAATGAAGATGAGAAGGTTTGTTAAGTGTTGGTTTAATCACCACACAACAAATGGTCATCTGATTCACCATGCTTAATAGGCATAAGAACTGGCTAGTCCATAAGCAAATGGCTTATGGTAAAGACTTCTCAAATCTGTTTATGGTTGAAAATTTACCAAAAATTGTAGGGTTCTCAACTCACCTTGCTTCATGGTTAAGAGTTGGCTAGTCTAGGATCAAACAGTTCTTGGTAAAGACTACTCAAATCTGTTGATAACTCATAGTTTGCTAAAAACTATATGGTTTATCAATGCACTATGTTATGGCAATGAAGCATTGGCTAGTCCAAAAGCAAATGGTATTTGGTAAAGATAAATCAATTCTGTTGATGGTTGACAGTTTACCAAAAACTGTATGGTAATTAACTCACTATATTTTTCAATAAAGAGTTGACTATCCCAGAGCAAACGACTACTGGTAAAGGAAAATCAAATCCGTTTATGGCTGGCAGTTTGCCAAAAACTACAAAGCTAACTTAGTTGGATTGTTGCTGAAAAGATGTTGCTGTATTGCTAAAAAGATGTTGCTGCTGAAGACGTGCTGCAGTAGGATAGCAAAAGATGTCAAAGATTATTAAAGATCAAGATCAAGACTTGACAAAGTGTTTGGATACATCCTCCAAGAACTTAAGAAGAATAAACCAAAGAAACATGATGTTAAATATAACAATCTAAGAATTTTCATTAAATGCAAAACCTATTTTACTATTATCATAATTATACGGGGAAATTTTTCGCTTTATTACATTACTTGCATTGTCAATATCTCAGTATGTCATGTAACTTACATAACTAAAGTAGATGAGCTCTCACAACCTATCTATGGAAATCCTGTCTTCATATATGTCAAGCAAACATCACAACATGTCAATTCAATATCATCATATTCCTATTACAAGGTACATTATTCTTATAATGTACTATTCACAACGTTATATCAAAACGGGCTTTAAACCATTATCGGATGCCCTAAACCCTAATCTCATGGAAGGGTTAACCCCTAAAGTGAATGCACAAGCTACTAAAGCATATGTACAAGTAATATGATATCTCATTTGAAATATAAAATCTCTTCAAGTCAAAGTACAATTCTCTAAAAGCTCAATGTACAAGTCATTAAGCATGATCTCCAAAATAGCCGCTTTACCTCCGTTTTCATCCTCATTTCTTCACTATCACTTATGTTCAAGCTACTATACTCATTTTACAATATATGAACCCTAACTATTCCATTCATAAGCTTTCATACCTCTTTTTACACTCAAAACCCTAATTTAAAACCCTAAACCCTAAAACCGAGCTAGTTTCTAAACCATGACCTGTTTCTTGGCTTTTATCCATTGTAAACCCAAACCAACACTCAAATAAGTTGTAAAAACTTATTTTACAATCATATCAATCCTATTCAATCATTATTTCATCATTACTTCATCATTTTACTTCACTTGTACATAAAACATATCCTAGAAACCCTAAATGTACCTAATTGGTTCATTTAACCCGTTTACTCGTTTTAAACCATTATATTCCCAAATAACCAACCAAGGGTCATTGTAAACTCATAAAATGAGTCTACAAATCATTATCTATCATTAACATGGCAATGTGCAAGAAATCAAAGCCTAGAAAACCTTAACGAATCCAGAAAACCCTAATTATGCCCTAATTATCATTTTGACCCGTTTTCTCAATTTCAACCCATTTTAACTTAAACCAACGACCAAACTTCATTGATAATACTTTATATAAACCCTAGGATTTGTATTCTATCATTCCTAATCAAGTGTATGCAAAATATAAGCCAAGAAAGTCAAGAAAATCCTAAACGAGCCCTATTTGAACCCGTGACCTCGTTTCTTCAATTCTACTCCGTTTTAACCCAAACCAATTTCTAATATTTTCTAATTACTTTAATACCAGACCTTAACAACCTATTTCATCTATCCTTAATCATTATAAACACAATGTACCTTGGAAAAACCCTTGAACACCTAGTCGAACCCCAAAACTAACCCGAACCCTTTCATACTCAATTTTGACCCATTTCAAACCATTCCAAGTGCAAATAACCAAGATGAACCTCTTCTAGAAACCTTCAATCAGCTTATGCACCTACTTAGACCAATCCTTGGTCAAAATTAAGAGCACATAGCCTCTCTTTTGCTCATGTAACGTTATAATGTTCATATGATCTTGCTAAAATCATAATATAAAGCTTTAAACTCAAAAACCTAAGTGTTATGCCTTTTTGATCCAAAACCGTACACCCGAAACCCTAATTTCATGTTTTTACTTAAACTATGGGTTAAACTTGTAAACTTTTGTTATAACCTATTCTAATAAGCTATTATAATGTTAAAATAAGTACTTTGATAAGTTATAAGAGAATTTGACCTTAAAACCCGCGCGTTTTCATTTTGAAACCCTAATTTGACCCGTTTTGCTTCCTAGCCTAACGAATCGTTATTTTAAACTTGTGTTGCGTTAAAACTTTATATTTTAGTTTATTATAACTTATAAATGTCTATTGTAATGTTAAAATAAGCTTGCAAGGCAATGACAGTTATTGTAATTAAAATCCATGCAAAGGGTGTTTAATTATATCGAACTTTCTGAACTTATAACTAAAGGGGCTGAATATGTCATTTTATCAAAGTTATAACTATAGGGGTCTATTATGTCACTTTTCAAAGTCCAAGGTTTACTTGGTATATCTTTCAAAGTTAAAGGACCAAAGTCGTAAAAATGCAAACTCTAAGGACCTATTTGCAATTTCCCAGAACCCAAGGGTCTAAAATGTAACATTTTGAAAAAGTATAAAATCATATCCAAAACATTACAAGACATAACTTTAGTTAACACTTCTCGTGCTTAACACTTCCAGATATTGATTAAAACGCTTAAAACCGATTATATCGTATCACAATACTAGGGAGCTTCATATTAAGGAGTTTCATCTTGGTATTACGTTCTGACTGAGTTGTTGGGTTTACAATTTAAAGTGCCCTAGCTCCTCAAACGTTTACTAAATGACTTCTGAATTATGATGGCCCGAACAGTGATACAATAATTCCAAACTCTTCAATCAAACTCATAACTCTTAAACCAAAGTTCTAAAGTACAATCAAAACCTAAGACTTGACATATTCTAACTCATGTTGTTGTGACTTGTCTAATTAACTATCATTTTCCTATATCAACATTCCCCGGTTAAGGTTGTGATAAGATCGTCAGCTTTCATTTTAGAATAATTATTACATCTACCTACCAGGTGAGATTCATAGCCTCACATTTTCAATCTTTTGAATGTTTTATAAACCCGCGAGGGGGATACATGCTCAATTGCTTTTAATATACACAAGTACTTAAAACTAATATTGTGAAGTTCATAACCTCGCCTTTACTTATTTTACATGTTTTATAAACCCGCGAGGGGGATACATGCTTGTTACAAACTCTTTTACATACTCTTTTATCTTATAACAATGTGATTACTTTTCAATGACTTAGTGAGATTCATAGCCTTGCATTTTCAATCTTTTGAATGTTTTATAAACCCGCGAGGGGGATACATGCTCAATTGCTTTTAATATATACAAGTACTTAAAACCGATAATAGTGATATTAGATAACATATGCCATTTACTTATTTTACCTGTTTATAAACCCGCAAAGGGGATACATGCTTGTTACAAACTCCTTTTCATATACTCATAAACAATGTGATTACTTTCCAAAGTACTTAATGAATTCAAACCCCATAATTCAATCCATGAATACTGTAATAAACTTGTGATAAGTGGATATAAACCATAATGCTATTATTTTCAAAATGTGATGATATCAAATATCTTATTTCCTAATTACTTCCATGCTATTATTTCCATATCATGAATCATTAATTACTTGCATTGCGAGTGAACACGAATATTGTGAATAGATCTATTGGGGGTGATGGCTCCCGTTGGTATACCCATGCTTGGGGTAGCCAAACGTACTATATTTGTCCTAATAGGTAACCTTGGCAAGTTATCTTTTCCACGGGGACATCTGTCCCTAACAAATAACACAAACGGTGATTTCCCTGTTAATGTATGATGTCATGAGCTTAGGTACAATAATAATGTTACCATGAT
Source organism: Tanacetum coccineum (assembly GCA_026074375.1). Lineage (NCBI taxonomy): Eukaryota > Viridiplantae > Streptophyta > Magnoliopsida > Asterales > Asteraceae > Tanacetum > Tanacetum coccineum. The sequence continues at coordinate 22,945 of BQNB010038294.1, read as the reverse complement.
TTTCCATGATAATTGTATTCGTTGCAATTATTACCATTATAATAACCCGCATTATACAACCATATTATAGATAAACAACTGTTTATCGCCCATGATAATGACTGTTCTCCATGATACTTAAATTTTCTCCATGATAATTATCCTAGTAATGCCAATATTTCCATTATAACTTATATTCAATTATTACATTTCAAACCTATGAATTTCACTCAACCTTTGTGTTGACCCTTTTTAGCATGTTTATCTCAGGTAATTAAGCAAGTTACGACACGAAGTGGCATAGACTCGAAGATGGCTGAACTGTTATCAATCAAACATAATATTTTAGATTTTGGGACCTACATTTTGTAAAAACTCTGATTATAATGAATGATAACTAAATTTTTCCAACAACATCTCTTTTAAAGTTGTTTTCCTATGATAATTATTGTTGTATCCATAGTAAAGAAATTACCCCATAATATCCTTCGCTCCTATATTTTAAAAATGGGGGAGTTACAGACATGGTATCAGCCCATGGTTATAGAGAACCAAGGTTCTAACCTTAACACAACCACAATTCTTTTTTAGCCATCAAAGTTCCTCCGTGCCACATATACCGGAACAAGTCTGTAAATAACATATCTATTAAACTATACATTAAATAACTTATGTTATTTACGACCGGGTTGTAAATAGAACGATGTCTTCTCCCAACCACTCTACTTCCGATATTGAGGATGCTTTTTTCTCTATGAATATTCTTAACTATATGTCGGTCTCATTGGATTATTTTCCAGCTTCATCAAGAAGCATTTCTTTTAACTCTTTGGAAAACTCTAATATAATCCCATCAGTGATCTCACTTTCTACAATAATCATTGTTTAAAGGACGTGCAAGCATTTTATGCTAAGGAATCACCTATTTCCCTACAAGATTCTATTACTTCACCAGCTATTTTAACTCCATCTCCGGTATTACCACCATCACTACTATTTGATCCCCGATATTTGTTTGTTCCTGAAGAATTATTACCACCTAAGAAGCAAATCCATCCCCCATCTTCTTCCTCAACTACGTTATCTAATTAATCTCGGAATCAAACCTGTGATTTGGTATCACCATCTTTCTCAGTTTATACTCCTACCCTACCTCAGATATGTGAGATAGGAAAAAGTTCAATTAAGATATATCTGAAGCATCATAAAGAACAAATCGAAGATATTTTGAATTACTTAGAAGAACTCTCTTTTCACCGCATTGAGAAAATAGAAGGACATATTAATAGAATGATCATACAAAGAAATAGTGACGAACTAAAGACCAAACATAAGAGAGTCCGGTCTCAGATTATCAAACTCAAAGGAAGCAATTAAGGCAAAGGGATAAGATTGCTTTTGCTCACTTTAGAATTTCCGATCTCGAACAAATCATTGAGGAAATCCAAGCTCGTCACCAAACAAATCAGGAAGATCTTTAGAATGTCATCTACAAGCTCAAAATCAGCAACCTATTAGACTAGTTATAGCTATATCCTAGCCACGGGATGCGTGGTATAAATAAAAACACTTGTCAAATCTTGACTGTGTACAGTAACTAAGGCAAGTTGTTCTTAATACAAAGGAAATCCCGTTACCTTGTTGTTTCATAAATACCAACTTATCTCTCTTTCATCATCATCTCTGAGTCATCATATGCATCATTATCTCCGTCTCCATCATTATGAATCATACCATAACCTCTAGATGCTTATAAGTGCTTAAAATTCAAAAATAAGCATTACTCTTTAAGCATTTTAAGCATCACATTTTCTTTTAAGTATTACCTTTCAAAACTAATGATATCATGTGTTGTCTTATGTTGATAGAATGCCTCCCAAAAGGACGTCAACATCTGAAACACCAACCGTAACTTTGGCTGCCATCCAGCAACTGATTGCTAATGGCATTGCCACAGCTCTGGAAGCACAAGCTGCAACAATGGCAAGTGCTAGTAATCCCAACAGGAACACCGGACCTACTGGAACTCCTATAGCAAAAACAGGAAACTATAAAGAGTTCGTTAGCTGTCAACCTTTCTACTTCAATGGTACGGAAGGAGCAGTTGGCCTCATTCGCTGGTTTGAGCAGACTGAATCGGTATTTTCTCATAGCAACTGTGCCGAGGAAAACAAAGTGACATTTGCTACCGGTACTTTAACCGATGATGCCCTATCCTGGTGGAATTCATACGCTCAACCTATTGGAATAGATCAAGCCAATCAAATCACTTGGACCGAATTGAAAAGACTCTTAACCAATAAGTATTGCCCTCGAACTGAAGTCAAGAAAATGGAAGACGAATTTTACAAACTATGGTTGCGCAAGGAAATGATCTATAAACTTACATTGGAGATTCAGGAATTAGTCGCCTTATGCCCAAACATGGGTACCAAACACCGAGAAACTTATGAAGTCTCAGCAGTGGATACCCAAAAGTATTGAAGGAAATGTTACTACCTCGAAGCCTTAAACTTTGAAGGAAGCCACCAACATAGCCCAGAGGTTAATGGATCAGATAATAAGGCATGATTCTGTGCAAGAAACTAATAATCACAAACGAAAGCTTGAGGATAAGGGAAACATCATCAACAACAACAACTATCAGAATAACTATAACAACAACCGTAACAATGATTACCACCACCAGCAGAATAGAAGGCAAGAAACCTTCAGGACTTATGCTGCCACAATAGATATTGGAATCGACCGTTTTTTTAATGTGAAAAGGTGCACCCTGCATCATATAGGACCCTGCACTATCAAGTGTCGGACTTGCAACAAAGTAGGTCATCTGACCAGGAACTGTAGAAACAAAAGACCAGCCACTAAAAACGATCTACAAACAGTATCCATAACTTGTAATATCTCAAAAGGACATTATGCAAATCAGCGCTCAAAAGCAAACAGCGGGGCCACATGAAGGCGTACTTAGAGACAAGTTTACTTTTGTTCACTCTAGGATTTCTACTCTAGAAACAACTCTGGAAGATATTCAAGTTCATCACTAGAATCTTCTGAAACATACTTCATAAGTTTGAAAACTCCAAACATCAAGCTACAATCTTTGTCATTTGTTACTTTTATCTAGAATCCTATCTCGAGACACGTAGCATAAGTATCAACTCTTTTAATGTTTCATATGTAAAGTTATCTATGGAATAATAAAGTGATGATTCCGTTACATCTTGTTATCTAGTGATATCAAAACTCAACATCATTTGTCAATTCCATTAATTCCATTATGTTCAACTCTGAATACTCTTCTCATACCTTTGAAACATAAATTAACATCCTCGACTATATAGGCGTCAGTACAATTAATATCTCCATATTTTTCTTACCTTTCATGATCATATCATTTCCTACAAATTACCATTTTGATATCATGTTGTATGCTTAGGTAAGACGATTTATGATCACCTTATTAAAATGAATTAGGACGCTTCTTCATTTGAATAAGAAATTATACTCCGAACTATGAATTTATAAATTCTCAGTTACAAGGATTTGGACGCTTCTCTTTATAAGTGACAAATTATAAATAAGTAGGCTTAACATGTCAAGCCAATATCTTAATATCATTATTACCAAGTACATTACTCATATAATGTACCATTCACAACGTTATATTAAGACGGGCTTTAAATCGTTATCGTATGCCTCTAAAACCTAATTTCATGAGAAGTTAATATCTAAAGTGAATTGTGAGTCCCAAACTGAACAGATCTTTACAGCCTGCTAAGGGTGATAGCCAACTTGTATAAATACAGATTGACTAATAGAGAAACACTTACTATTGAATACTAATGATATGCGAATCTACACAATAGTATTAAGAAGAACAATGAAAAACTAAAGTTTGATTTCTATTAATCTGCTAAAGTGATTACAGATTACTAACTATAAGAAATGTTTGTATGATATGAGATATGTGTGTTGTTCTTGTGTTGTATGTTCTCTCTAATGCCTGTAGGGTTCCTTTTATAAACCAAGGATAAACCCCTAACAGATTGTTTTTAATAAAAACATAAAAAAATAATATAAAAAAAACAAATGCTTAAAAAGATAATACATATCTTTTCCTATAATATCTCATAAATATCTCTTAAATGGTACTAACTATTTTATACTAACGTACTAACGAACTGAGCATACTTAACACTTTGTTACTGATTGTAAAACTATAAACTATCGTAACTAAGAATATACCTAGACGTTACTAAGTTCAGGAATGAATAATTCCTAACAATCCTCCCCCAAAACAAAATGTGAACTTGTTTAACTTCATGTTTCTTTAGGTTATTCTTCTTAAGTTCTTGGAGGATGTATCCAAACACTTTAACAATCTTGATCTGATCTTTAAACACTATCCGTCTTCATCAGCAACTTTGTCTTTTTAGCAACACAACAACATCTTTTCAGCAACAATCCAACTAAGTTGGCTTTGTAGTTTTTGGCAAACTACCAGCCATAAACGGATTTGATATTCCTTTACCAAGTACCGTTTGGCTCTGGGATAGTCCTACCTTTATTACAAAATAAGGTGAGTTGATTACGCATACATTTTTGGTAAACCAACATCAACGAATGACTTTCTTTACCAAATACCGTTTGCTTTTGGACTAGCCAATGCTTCATTACCCTAACATGGTGCATTGATAAACCATATAGTTTTTAGCAAACTATCAGCTATCAACAAATTTGAGTAGTCTTTACCAAGAACTATTTGATCCTTGACTAGCCAACTCTTCACCATGAAGCAAGGAGGAGTTGAAAACCCTAAATTTTTAGTAAATTGTCAACCCTAAAACGGATTTTGAAAGTTTTTTACCACAAGCCATTTGCTTATGGACTAGCCAGTTCTTATGCCTATTAAGCATGGTGAACTGATAACCATTTGTTGTGTGGTAGTTAGCCAACACTTAATCCCTTCTCATTCCCATTTACAACATCAATTCTCATCAATCGGTTGCTTAATAAATCTGATCAAATCAAGGGCAGCAGTACTTTCTCTTTCAATAATTAAGACTCAAAACTCTACATATGCAATCAGTCCTTCTCTAAATAAGCAACCATATTGTGTTTAGGGCACGATTCAAGAATAACCATGGTTGTTGAATTTGTAATCGTCGGTGAGTGAGAGATTAGGGTTTGAATGAAAGAAAGTAATTGAGAGAGATTACGTGAGTGAACTATGCAATTGAGATGGGTTTATATAGGTTAAAGAAACCTAAGTTCAAAGAAACCACTTGCAATTTTACACTTTAAGACCCTTGCGTATTCCTTCACCGACTCTATATCGTACTATCTTTGCCCAACGTATTAACTTTGCACTGTGGTATCTAACTATAGCAAACAAGAAAGAATAATATTGACAACAGCAGTGCTTCAGACCATCTATATTTCTCTTCCCAATGACCTCCTAAAACCCAATAACTTCTTGAAAGTTGTCCCACCTATGGATTAATATCTCAGCACACTGAACACATCATACAAACTGTACAACAAATCATATTGCCTCCCCTTAACTAAAGCAGCTTATGGATTGATCTTCCCAATAGTAAACAACAAAGTAATTGGAACCTGCTAACACAAATGCCTTGTCAGAAAGAGCAGCTACATTGTCATCAGTGTGTATTTTGAGCACGCTGGATAAGTTTCTTCTCAATAAGCATCCCTAAGAAAGTGGTGCCTAATTGCAATATGGCCTTTGTTTAGGAGTGATATAACTAAGATTACTTTTACAATGCAAATAGGACTTTCATTATCAATGTAGATCTTTGTGTTTATGAAATTGAACCAATAGTCCAACATTTGATTTTGAATCCACAAAACTTGCCACAGCAATTTGCAGCAGCAACATATTTTGCCTGTGTAGTAGAAGTAGCCACATTGTCTGCTTTTTGCATTGCTAAGAAATAAGTCTCTTGCCAAGAAATTGACAACCTCCTATTGTGGATTTTCTGTCAAGATTTGCTCTAGCATAGTCCACTAATCCGTAGGCTTTCCAGTCAAATGATGATACCTAGGATCCAAGGCCCCACTTGGGTTGCCTTTTAAGATACCTAAGATTCTCTTTACAACATTTAGATGGGGAGTTCTTTAGAGTGACCTGAAACCTAAACAAGCACAAGACTGCAAACATAATATCAGGCCTAGAAGCAGTCAAGTCCATTAAAGAGCCAATCATGGATCTATAAAGATGTACATCCACATCACTAGCTTCCTTATCCTTGACTAAGGGCTTTTGGGTCTTAATTGGTGTACTAGCAGTCTTGACATTGACAAAATCAAACTTCTTTAGGATTTCTGCAACATACTTATCCTGACTTATAAAGATACCATCTTCTTTCTGTTTGACTTGTAATCCAAGAAAGAAGGTGAGCTCTCCTATAGAACTCATCTGAAATCACTCCTACATCAATGCCTCAAATTCATCACACCAAGATCTCTTTGTAGAACCAAAAATAATATCATCCACATAAACTTGTACTAACATGATATCATTTTTGTCTTTCTTAATGAAAAGAGTCTTGTCAATGGTTCATCTTCTGTATCCACTCTTCAACAAGAAAGTAGATAAAGTAGCATACCAGGCTTTGAGAGCCTGGTGTAAACCATAGAGATCTTTTACTACTTTGTAGACCTTCTTAGGATACTTAGGATCTATAAAACCTGGAGGTTGAGACACATATACTTCCTCATCAATTTTGCCATACAGGAAGGCACTTTTTACATCCATCTGATAGACTATGAATCCCATGTAAGATGCAAAGGCTAAAAAGATCCTAATGGCTTCAATCCTAGCCACAGGAGCAAAAACCTCATCATAATCTATCCCTTCCTCTTGCCTATGTCCCTGAGCAACCAACCTTGCCTTATTCCTAACCACAACACCTCTTTCATCCTTCTTATTTCTGTAAACCCATTTAGTTCCAATTGCCTTCTTCCCATAAGGCAAATCTACAAGAATCCAAACTTTCTGAATCTTGAATTGCAGCAGTTCTTCCTGCATAGCATCAACCCAACTTTCATCTTCAAGTGCTTCAGATATCTTCTTGGGTTCATTTTGAGACAAGAAACAAGCAAATAAACAATGTTGGAAGTCCTTATGATTAATTCTTCTCTACTTTTGAATATAACTTACAAAAGCATGGGCTCCAGAACTGTAGGTCACCTTGCTCCTTGTTTGAACTGCTGATTTTAGATCTCCAAGAATGAGGGTTAAAGGATGAAAAGAGTTAATCCTTGATGTGGGAATAGGAGTAACATTCACAACAGTTTCTAAATTTGTGAAGTCAGCCACTGCACCCTCATCATCATAGGATGCATGGGTAAAAATACCATCAGTAGGATTGTTATAAATTTCCTCAAGAGCAAGTATTTCTGAATCATCTTAGTCGGCATTAGTTAGTTCAGTGATGGACAGTCCACCATAAGGACTGGCAGTACTAACTGGTGTGCTAGCAGTATTAACTATGTTAGTACCGCTAGCTTTAGCAGCTCCTACTTGAAGAAGTAAATCCTCAGTATCTTGGGAAAACTCCTTCCTGAGAGCTTTAGCTGCATCATTAGCTTCATGTTCTTGTCTTTTAAGTCTTTCAAGCTCATCCAAAAAGACTTGATCCTCCTTATCTACTGGTTTTTCATCTGACTTTGAAACATGATGTTTGTCTGCATTCTTTGCTTTTGAGCTCTTGACTGTTGAACAATAAGAAGACCATATTGGCAGTATAAAGTAGTCCTGAGCAGATTCATCATCTTTTTCAGAATCACCTGCATCATTAATATCTTTTGTACCTACATTATAATTAGCTTCTTTTGGACCTGCATGTTTGTTAGCTTGATTCTCTGAACTTACTGGTTGATAATTCATTGAATCAGTTAAATAATCAAGATTAAACAACCAAGTTGGTCCTTTCCCTGCAACATTTGGTTTATTTTCTAAAAAGGTTATATACAGGTTTTCTTCAACTCTTTTGGTTTCTAAATTTTATACCCTAAAATCCTTGCTTTGTAAAGAATACCCTACTAAAAACCCTTCATCTGATTTCCCATCAAACTTGCCCAGATGGTCAATGGTATTCAGGATGGTCACATGGCACCCAAAATGCCTTATATAGCTTATGATTGGTATTTCTTTGGCAGTTTCTGTCTGTTTTTGGTCATTTAAGTCTGTTTTTAATGGAGAAAGGTATGTGTATTTAAGCACATACCAACTATACATATTGTTTTTTTGGGGATTCTAAGTAATACTTGATTTTCATCAGGTAACTTAAATTCAGGAGACAAAACAAGACATTCAGTGTTAGTGAAAAGAACCTTTTTCTTCTTGTCACACATCTGTAACACAGAAAAGAGATTGAAATGTTGTAGTTCTTTCACAAAGCACACATCCTCAAAATCTAACTTTCCTGTTTTTATTTTACCTTTATTAGTTATGTAACCTTTACTTCCTCCAAAAGCAATAGGGTCACCATTAAAGTCTTGATATTCAACAAGCTAGGCCTTATTTCCAGTCATGTGCCTGGAATATCCACTATCAACAATCCCTTTGTTCTATAAAGTTTTGTGTGGATAATCCTGCACATCAAATAAAAGAGGTTAGATTCTCTTAGGGACCCAAGCCTTTTTGGACTTGGGTCTGCCTAATGGATCTTTGAAAGTAGCACAATTTCTAGGTCTTGATCCACCATTGTATTTGGAGACTTTATGCCAGTAATGTCTTTTTGGTCTCCAATTACAACCTGCTGAGGGCTTAACAGCAGTTTCCCTTTTTCCCCCAACAGCACTAATTGCATTTACCTCAGCAGTATTAACTTTTTGATATGAAAAATTGTTTCCAAGTGCTGTTGTTCTATTCAATGGCTTTCTAAAAGTTGATACCATAGGCTTAACAGTATTAACTTTAGCATTATTCATAATAGGCTTAACAATATTAACTTTTTTAGCTCCATTTGATGGTACTGCCTGTCTGTTAAGGTTATGCCTAGCAGTACTAACATTATTAGTACCGCTAGCTCTAGTAGTATTAACTAGAATTTTACCAGTTCTGGTTAGTACTGTTGTAGGAACAAATTAGTTTTTATGATTCACTCTTTGCACATTGTTCCAAATTGGCCTAATCTCCCTTTGACTAGACTTTTTCCTTATCCTATTGTTTAACTTAGCTTATTTCCAGTCATGTGCCTGGAACATCCACTATCAACAATCCCTTTGTTCTTTAAAGCTCTGTGTGGATAATCCTGCACATCAAATAAAAGAGATTAGATTCTTTTAAGGACCCAAGCCTTTTTGGACTTGGGTCTGCCTAGTAGATCTTTGAAAGTAGCACAGTTTCTAAGACTTGATCCACCATTGTATTTGGAGACTTTGTTGGTCTAGCATTATTCACAATAGGCTTAACAGTATTAACTTTCATAGCAGCATTAAGTGGTACTACCTCCCCCAACAGCACTAACTGCATTCAACTTAGCAGTATTAACCTTTTGTTTTAAAAAAATTGTTCTAAGTGCTGTTGTGTTATTGAAAGGCCTTGAAAATGGTGAATGAGTTTTATAAAAAATATTTGTTAGTCTAACTCTATTCACAATAGGCTTAACAGTATTAACTTTGATAGCAACATTAGTTGGTACTGCCTGTCTGTTAAAATCATGCCTAGTAGTACTAACTTTGTTAGTACCGCTAGCTCTAGCAGTATTAACTAGAATTTTGCCAGGTTTCTAGTTTAGTAATGCTGTTGAACAAATTGGATTTATGCTTACTCTTTGCACATTTGTTCCAAATGGTTATCTCCTTTGACTAGACTTCTTTCTCATGCTATTGTTTAACTCAGCTTGTTTAGCCATCTTCTTTTCATGAAAATCACAATCTTTTCATGGAAATCATAATCTCTAATAAGATGACTAAGACTTCCACATACAAAACATGCTTTTGTAGTAAACCCATATCCCAACCCTTTCTTGTCAACTTTAGGATTTTTACTATGTGTGAATTGATTCTTAACAGTTTCCCTAGGAGTTTTTACTTGCTTATTAGCAAAACTAGGTGTTTCATGTTCTTCTGTTGGTAGAGACACATGCTCATCTTCACTATATGATTCATACTCCTCAATGATAGGAGCATCAGACCAAACCTTAGGTTGACTAACTACTTTAGGTTCATTGACAGCCGGTTCAGGGAAAGATTCATGTGTTTCATCACTACAATTTGATTCACAGTATCAAAGTCACTGGTTTAGGTTTCAGATTCACTAGTTTGAGACTGTTTTGGACCATATGTAAATTGTGAGTAATCTATTTCAATATCAGGTCCAGATGGCATGTAATTCCCTGTCATGGGTGGGGGTACAACATGCATTCCTTCTGTTGTAACAAACCTATCATACAAAGGCTGATTTTCTAAATCACTTTCCTTATTCATAAATATACTTTGTAAAACTTCATTTTCATAACTCAAGATGCCATCATATCTGTAATCCCATACCCAAGCCCAAATTTATCATTAGCACTCATCTGAGTATTTAGCAGTTTACCAAGATTTTTAGAAGAGTTGTGTCATTTTTCTACTTTAGCTTTTAAATCTTTTTTTCTTTTTCAGCTTCTGCCAACAGTTTCTTATGGTATGTAAGGACATCAGTTTTATCATCTAAGTTTATTTTCATAAACCTTATCTTTTCCTCATACCAAAGTTGACCTTGTTGATGAGCAACTAATTGTGATTCAACTTTCTTTAAAGCTTGAGTATATGCCAGTATTTCTATGCTTGCATCACTAAGTTGCGCTCTTTGTTCATCATACAGTTTTTTAAGTTCAGCATAAGACTCTTTACATTCTTTTAAACAAGAAGTTACCTCTGTGTCTGAGCCTGAACTGTTGTAAGCCATCAAAGCATAATCTTCTTCTTCTGAGTGACTGGTCCAATCAACACCTTCTCCATCAATAGTCACCAAAGCTTTAGAGTCCTCTTGTTTACCAGATCTTCTCCCATTCTCTTTATCCTTATTGCTAGAGTTCCAAGCATCTCTCCTCTTACTATCTTGATTTCCCTTTGTTCTGTACTCTCTAGCAAAATGCATTGTCTTGTGACAGTTATAACACTCGACTTTGGTTTTATCAAAACCAACTGGTTCCTTGGCATCAAATTGTAGCTTTCTACCTGTCTTTTTGTAGAACTTTTTCATTCTCATTGAAATCATGGCTACCTGCCATTTCAAGTCCATTTCTTCTAAATCAAGCTCATCAAGCTGTTCCAGATCCTCATGATCCAATTGTGGACGATTGATTTGCAAGTAAGGAGTATGATGAAGTATGTTCATATTTTGAGTTATGACCAGAAGAGTTAGAAACACCATAAGCGGTACTAACATCATTAGTACTGCTAGTGTTCTCTGAAATGAATGCCACATTTTGTGTGCTAGAGGATGATGCAGTAGAGCCTTTAACATGAGACTGTCCACTCCTGGCTTGGTCCTCATGATTAAGGAAACTTGAGACCAGGCAGAAGGTAGAGACCTAAGGAATTTCTGATTTGCATCTTTAGTGGAGACACCTGCACCATGAATCTCTAGTTGACTCAGAAGACTCTAAAACCTGTCATAGCCTTTATGTAGTACTTCTGAGTTTGATACAGAGAAACCTTCAAATTGTTGCTTTAGAATATACTTTTGCATCTTCTTTGATTCATCATTTCCACCAAATCTAGATTTGATGGCTTCTTACATCTCTTTAGCATCAGTCATTTTATGAAATTTAGCAAGATGATCTTCTGGTAAAGCCATAAGTAAAGTGGTCCTTGCTTTTTTTTCTTTTTCTCTAGCTAAGATTTCTTCTGCAGTCCTTGGAGGCAGAACCTTGATTTGACCTTGTGTATCTGTGGTGATTGATACAGGACCATTCCCATTTTGTATAACTTCCTAGATAGGATAGTCTGTATAGGCCAAATAATGTTCCATTTTTATGACCCCTATGTCATATTCTCCCTTCTTGAGAATAGAAAGTTTGATGGTTGAAACAGTGTGAGGATTTTGTTGTATTGGTGTTTGTGATGGTGGTGGTGGTGGTGGTGGTGGTAGAATTTCATCTTGTGATCCAGACATGATTAGTTTTGTAAGATAGAGATTTATAACTGGTTTTTGTTCTTCTTACTCAGAGTTTCTCACAGGCTCTGATACCACTTGTGAGTCCCAAACTAAAAAGATCTTTGCAGCCTGCTAAGGGTGATAGCCAACTTGTATAAATACAGATTGACTATAGAGAAAACACTGACTGTGAATACTTATTGTATATGCGGAATCTACACAATAGTATTAAGAAGAACAATGAAAAACTAAACTTTGATTTCTATTAATCTGCTAATACAATTACAGATTACTAACTATGAGATATGATTGTATGAGATATATATTGAACTTCTATGTCTAATTATGCCGTGAGGGTTCCTTTTATAGACCAAGGATAAACCCTAACAGGCTTACAAAACGCGTAAAAGATAATACATATCTTTTCCTACAATATCTCATACATATCTCTTAATCGGTACTAACTATTTTCTACTAACGGTACTAACTATCTGAGCAGTACTTAACACTTTGTACTGTCAGTACTAATTATAACTAGCGGTACTAAGTATATCACTAACGGTACTAAGTTAGGAAAACACAATTCCCAACATCCTCCTCATCATCATCATCCCTATCAGCAGGGTAGTCAGCTGGATCCTCCTCGGGATCCTCATCGTCCTCCTCTGGGTCCTCCTCATGATCGGACTCCAGGATATAACCTGGTGATTGGTCAGTAGGTGAGGCAGCAGCAGGCAGTGGCTGCTCCTCCTCTGGGAGTACCTCATCATCCGGTGGCATGAACTCTGGGTAAACAGGCTCCGAAACAAAATATAAGGGAAGTGGTGCATGTGGCTCCTCGGGGCCTGGCACATAATTAGGTGAAGGTGGGGCCTGAAAGGAAGCTACGACTTATGCATATGGATCATCTGGCATAATGGGTGGTTCATCAACTCCTGGTGAGCCAATATCTGACAAATCCTCAAACGGACTGGACATTGTCGTGTAAGTGACCGTGGAATCTTTCGAATCCGACATAACTGTATCTGAAAATCCAAAATAACTTATATTAGTATTTTAATATAAGACTCTTATAGTAATATACATTTATATCATAACATGTATATTAATCATAAACGCATCTAGTTAATCCAAGTAATGCAGCAGGTAGAGTATGCATGTATGTATGTCCCGTGAAAATCCCTTTGTATGAATGCAATGTTTAAAAATGGTTATAGTCCAGCAAAAACATTTGACCTGGTTCTCTATAACCTTGGCTTTTAATACCAATCTGTAACACCCCCAAAATGGGTCGCAGCGGAATAAGGGTCCGGGGCTATCGTCATATCTATTGTTCAATTACACAAGATATATATAGAATCGACCTCATTAAAAGTCCGTTTAAAAGGTTACAATTGGATTTAGCAAACATTTGTTCAAAAGCCCGTAGTTAACTTTTCATTATTCATATTACAAAATACTAGTCCATTATACATGATTCCAAATTTTAATGCAAACCATATTCTTTAAGCATGTCATCCCAAAATACAAAAATCAAAGGCATCGCATTGCACCTTGTGCTACTGACCTCCTGAAAAAAAATTGCTTTAAAACGTCATCATAATGTTGGTGTATTCATATGTTTTGATAAATCGTATAAAGTTGGACCACAAGATTTCCCCAAGTATATGAGAATGCAGGAGATGCAGAACATCACATAATTGTAATTACGTTGCTCTAAGCTCATGACACTGAAGCTCGACATAAATATATGGCAATATATAATTGCCCACATTGCCCGTATTGATGTTCTAACCCGCAACATCCCTATTTCCGACCTTGGTACTACGGTTCGTTCTGCTAGTTGATAGCTCAATCCACCCGAACGGGGTTGTCAAAACCCAATTGATCTATTCATATCATTCGCCGCTTACTGAGACCAATCCAATTGGTTATACCATAATTAACAGTTCATGATAATGGACTCAACTTGGGTTATCGCTACTTAGGCAACACGTAATCATTGTATAAATATTATTCACTTGTGTCCAGTTATAAAACAATGTTATAAAACAATTGCATGTTTTCCACCCCAAAACTTATAAAACAAAACCATGTAAAATGTGGGGCTATGAACTCACCTTAAGTGAGCGAATACCAAGTATATCACAGTAACTGCGTCACGTAACTGTCAGATGCAAACATATTAATTAAGGCCGATATAAGTACCAATGTATGATGTATAACATCTACCATATAGTACTACATAGTACTTAACCAGTCTTAATTGGTGTTTTGGGTAAATTTGTGTTTAATAAGTAAAAAAGTTTTTTTATTTACGTTTCAGTAAACTAGGCGAACTTTTGCGTTTTAAGCCCGATTTTGATGTTTCTTATGCCCACGCCTTCGTATTAGGACGAGTTATCATAATTTGACATTTTCAAATTTTGGACCTACTGTTGAACAGTAACTTTTACTGTTCACACCAGATTCTAATTGTATATATATAGTTTTCGTTATCGTAAAACCCGTAAATGTCGTATTTTATTCGTTATAGCTCCGTTTTTAGCGATTCTTTCGAGCACGTTCTCGTAATTGAAAGTTCTATTGATTTATGAGGTTTACAAAAATAAAGTTGTCTATATGAATAGTAACTTTTGTAAAAATAGTTTTATAAAGTATTTATTGTCGTTAAATCGCCGTAATTCATTACTTTTCGTTTTAATTGTAAATTACGATTTTATCATTTTGGAATCCTAAATAATGTGTGATTTAATAAAAATATCAAACCTTCTGTTTGTATAAGTTTTATAACTTGTTTTTATAAAAGTTATTTTATAAAACCGGTATTAACGTAAATCGTATTTTTATCATATCTTTTTCGTTATTAATCCGTTTTTCGCGTTCTTTACATATTTGGAATCGTCGTGAAGTGTACTATCTTTATAGTTCATAATATGGCTGTCGTGGGGCACGAACCAAAACAGCCCCTAAATGACTTTTTGAGTTTATTTGTATAACTTTGTTTTTATAACTTACTTTCTATACTTTTCAACTTAATAATTACCACAAGCCTTTTATAACTACATATGTCATATGTCTTTATCATATATTAAGATCCATTGGTTCCATATCGTTTCCTATTTCCAGTTAAACAAGTCCATAATGTACCTTTACTTCACAGTTCTTAGTAACCTTAAAAACCCTAATCTTGCATTAACACTTTTTAAGCTTAACCAAGATTGTACAACACTTATGTATCTATTTATAACCTCATAATATCATCCATATAACATGTGTATAAGTTCATAAAATCATGTTTACAAGAAAAATCCACTTTACAAGTTAAACATGTCCTAAATGGTAATTTTACTTCATAGAACATATATACATATATAATCATTTAAATGAAAAGATAAAGGTTTTTAGATGACCTTATGATGAATGAAGGTGATGAGAAATAAGTGCTAAACCCTTGTTTAGACTTTAAACCCAAGCTTATGTAGGTCCTTATTAACAGGATCTGAATGAGCCTTGAATGACTTGTAGTCCTTTGAATAAATCCAAAGATACTATAAGAGACAATGATTGTGAATATAAATATTGACGCGGAATATCAATACTTATACCAAGACGAACACAAGAACAAATACTAAAATTGCTATTACTATTACTATTTGATTGTGAATACTCAATCAACTGATATTTTTACAATACTATTCTATGTTCCTTTTATAAGCTAAAGGAACCCTAAACGCGTTAAGAGATAATACTTATCTCTTCCTAAATTAACGCTAAATTGATAACTATTACTAATATTACAACAGACTTAACTGTCTGACCAAGCAGTATTAACTTTAATACTGCCAGACTTAAGTTAATGCTGGCAGACTTAATTTGCTCTACCAGACTTAACTTCTATACTAACAAAGTTGATTTCCCCTGAAAAATTTACCTTTTTAACCATAAAGGAGAAAACTTTACTTGTCAAAGCATTTACAGGAAAATGGTCTAAAGGTACTGGCACATTCATTAGCTGTTTATCTAAAAAGATTGAAATGAACCTTGGATACATAACAAACTTTTTCTTTGCATCTAAGTGTCTAAGCATACCATCAAAAATTAATTTAGAAAAATTATATTTCTGATTAGATGTTAAGCAAATTACAACAGTGGCAATGTTAGTGGGAATTTGATCCCAAGAGGTGCTTTTTGAACTAATACAATGATTCATTGTATGAAAAAGAAATCCCCATTGGGGTGAAAACAAAGCTTTGTTAAATGTTAGAACAAATAAATCCCCCTCATAACCCATGAGCTGTATAGCATCAAATATAGCCTGATTAGGTAGAGAATCTATCCCATCGGCATCATCAAAAAGAAGATCACTTCTTATTAATGCTTCAGAGATAGATACAGGCTTGCTAGCTACAGGCTTGCTAGCTACTTTGGCAGTAATATACCTAACATTGTTGATTATTTTGGATTTAGCAGACATCCAAAACTGTTCAACAAATGTAGTAGAGACTACTGGACTTACAGTGAGAGCATTGTGAATGGAGCTTCGCGCAAGAAAGTCAATAACCTCATGAAACTCTGCATTCCCAGCAGTCTTTTCCAAATATGCGACCATGTTGTGTTTAGGGCACGATTCAAGAACAACCATGATTGGAGATCGTCGGTGAGTGAGAGATTAGGGCTTGAATGAAAGAAAGTATTTAAGAGAGATTACGTGAGTGAACTGTGCAATTGAGATGGGTTTATATAGACGGTTTTCTAGCAAACCTAAAAAAAAAAAAATTTAAAAAAAAAGGAAAAACCCCATTTTCAATTTACACCTTTATACCCTTGCTGTATTTCTTCAAAAAAGTCTCTATACGGTACTATCTTTGCCCAACGGTACTAAATTTGCACTGTCGGTACTAACTTTTGCCAACCAAAGAATGAACAATTTTGGCAACAACAGTGCTTTAGTACCATCTAAAGCTCTTCCCAATGACTTTTTAAAACCCAATTAACTTCTTGAAATGTGTCACTGATGGTGAAGATGCTTCTGCACACTGAACACTTCATACAAACTATACAACACATCATATTGCCTCCCCTTAACTAATGCAGCTTATGGATTGATCATCCCAATTGTAACAACCAAGAACTGAAACCTGCTAACATCAAATGCCTTGGTTAGAAGATCAGCTACATTGTCATCAGTGTGTATTTTAAGCACATGGATAAGTTTCCATTCGAGCATAAGCTCCCTTATGATGTGTTCCCAAGGAATATGCTTTGTTTTGGAGTGATATACTAGATTCTTTACAATGCATATTGTACTTTCATTTATCATGTAGAGCTTTTGTTCATGAAATATAACCCATCTCTTTACATTTGATTTTGAATCCATAGAACTTGCCCACAACAATTTGCAGCAGCAACATATTCTGCCTCTATAGTAGAAGTAGCCACAATTGTCTGCTTTTTGCATTGCCAAGAAATAAGTCTCCTGCTAAGAAATTGACAACCTCCTGTTGTGGATTTCCTGTCAAGATTTGATCCAGCATAGTCACTATCTAAGTAGGCTTCCAGGGCAAATGAGGACACTCTAGGATACCAAAGGCCCAGTCTAGGTTTGCCCTTTAGATACCTAAAGATTCTCTTAACACACTTAATGGAAGCCTTGGATTGACTAATCCTAGAACAAGCACAAACTGCAACATAATATCAGGTCTAGAAGCAGACAAGTACATAAAAGAACCAATCATGTGTGAGTCTACAAAGAATACATCCACATCACTAGCTTCCTCATCCTTGACAAAGGCTTCTTGGTTCTCAATTGGTGTACTAGCAGTCTTAACACTGACAAAATCAAACTTCTTCAAGATTTCTGCAACATACTTATCTTGACTTATAAAGATACCATCTTCTTTCTGTTTGACTTGTAACCCAAGAAAAAAAGGCGAGCTCTCCCATAGAACTCATCTGAAATCTACTCTTCATTAATGCCTCAAATTTATCACACCAAGATTTCTTTGTAGAACCAAAAATAATATTATCCACATAAACTTGTACTAAATATAATCAATGATTTTCCTTCTCTTAATGAAAAGAGTCCTTGTCAATAGTTCCTCTTCTGTATCCATTCTTCAGCAAGAAAGTAGATAAAGTAGCATACCAGGCTCTGGGAGCTTGGTGTAAGCCATAAAGAGCTTTCACTACTTTGTAAACCTTCTTAGGATACTTAGGATCTATAAAACCTAGAGGTTGAGACACATAGACCTCCTCATCAATTTTGCCATACAAGAAGACACTTTTCACATCCATCTGATAGACTATGAATCCCATGTAAGAAGCAAAGGCTAAAAATATCCTAATGGCTTCAATCCTGGACACAGGAGCAAAAACCTCATCATAATCTATCCCTTCCTCTTGCCTATGTCCCTGAGCAACCAACCTTGCCTTATTTCTAACCACTACTTCCTCTCGTTATCCTACTTATTCTGTAAACCTATTTTGTTCCAATTGCCTTCTTCCCATAAGGCAAATCTACAAGAATCCAAACTTTCTGAATCTTGAATTGCAGCAGTTCTTCCTGCATAGCATCAACCCAACTTTCATCTTCAAGTCTTTCAGAGATCTTCTTAGGTTTATTTTGAGACAAGAAACAAGCAATAAACATGCTGGAAGTCCTTATGATTTTTCTCCTTTGCTTTTAATATAACTTACAAAAGCATGGGCTCCAGAACTTTTGGTCACTTTGCTTCTTGTTTGAACTGCTGATTGTGGATCTCCAAGAATTAGAGTTGAAGGATGAATAGAGTTAATCCTTGATGTGGGAATAGGACTGACATTCACAACAGGTTCTAAATTTGTGAAGTCAGCCACTGCACCCTCATCATCATAAGATGAATTGGTAAAAATACCATCAGTAGGATTGTCATAAATTTCCTCAAGTGCAGGTATTTCTGAATCATCTTGGTCAGTATTGGTTAGATCAGTGAAGGATAGTCCACCATAAGGACTGGCAGTACTAACTGGTGTGCTAGCAGTATTAACTATGTTAGTACTGCTAGCTTTAGCAGCTCCTGCTTGAAGAAGTAAATCCTCAGTTTCTTGGGCAAACTCCTTCCTAAGAGCTTCAGCTGCATTAGTAGCATCCTGTTCTTGCATTTTAAGTCTTTCTAGCTCACCCAAAAAGACTTGATTCTCCTTATCTACTTGCTGGAAATCAGGATGCTTGGTAGGTTCTTCACTTGCTTTTGAGCTCTTGACTGTTGAAGTATAAGAAGACCATATTGGCAGTACAAAGTAGTCTTGAGCAGATTCAGCTTCTTGTGGAGAATCACCTGCATCAATATTTTCTTTTGTACCTGCATTTTGATTAGCTTCTTGTGACCACACAGTGTTGTTAATTGATTCCTCTGATCCTCACAGGTGAATAATTCATGAATAGTTAAATAATCAGATCAAACAGACCAAGTCGGTCGCTTTTCCTGCAACTTGGTTATTATCTAAAAAGGTAATGTGGCAGTTTCTTAACTCTCTTGTTTTCTAAATTGTATATCCTAAAAAAGCCTTGCTTTGTAGAGAATTGATCAACTCAAAAACCTTCATCTGAAAATATCCGCATCAAACTTGCCCGAGATGATCAATGGTATTCAAGATGGTCGCATGGCATCCCTAAGAGGTCTTATGTAGCTATGATTGGTATTATACAAGTTATAAGTTCATAATGTGTCTAATATTGAGGCTTTGGGTCACTAATACCCTATTAATGAACAAAACAAGCAGTACCAACTACTCCAGCACAAAAAGTGTTAGTAAAAATGAATCTGCTAGCATTGTTTCTATGCAGACTCAATAATGGCATGTTCTGTTCTTTCAGACAACTTCATTTTGTTATGGAGTCTGCATTACTGTGTTTCCCTCTTGATCCCTTTGGACCCACAGAATACAATAAACATCCCTGTTCTTAAATCTTAACCATTATCACATCCTAATAGTTTTAACTTATTGATTTAATTGTTCTCATTGACTTATAAAGTCCTTAAGGATTCCACTCACTAGTTTCAATCCTTATTTTCCTTAAGAAGGAACCTCCAACTAAACTTGCAAAAATCATCAGTGGATAACCAGGCAATAATCTTATGGTTAAAGCTCCTTACAGATGTAGTTCCAAACAAATCCATAAGCAAAGCTGTAAGGGCTTACTATAGAGCTCCATTATTGGCCCTTACAGGAGAACTTGTGTTGCTTTCTCTGACAAGCAACACAAGGTGGTCATTTTGAAAAATCTTTGAAGGTAAACCTCTTACAAGGTTTCCCTTCACAAGTTTGTTTAAGTTTTTAAAGTTAACATGACCGCTCCTGCGCACTATGCATCTCAGGC
The DNA here is from genome assembly GCA_026074375.1 of Tanacetum coccineum. Lineage (NCBI taxonomy): Eukaryota > Viridiplantae > Streptophyta > Magnoliopsida > Asterales > Asteraceae > Tanacetum > Tanacetum coccineum. The sequence goes on along the minus strand of BQNB010038294.1, from coordinate 2,483 downwards.
TACTTCTCTTTCTAGTGCGTTTAGCACTATGACATTGCAGGACCCGACTTGGCACATAGATACAGGTGCTTCATCTCATTTAAATTTTAATGCAAGTGATAACATCAAATATTTAATACTTTTTGGTGACAAAATACCCCTTATATTACTTGCAAATGTTTTACTTACACTCGAAAACGAGAGATTTTCTAACATTTTGTAGTTTCCAGGTGAAATGCAAGAAATTGACAAGAAACAAAGGAAAAAGGACTCAAAGTGTAATTTTCTGAAGAATGTTACGGCGTAACACTAAAAATGGTTACATCGTAACATAAATTAAGCAAGTACGAAGATCAAGAACAATGTTACGACATAACACCATATCTAGTTACGCCGTAACCATATATTTGGAAGGAAATCTTATCAAAGTTAGAGTTACGGCGTAACACCATATCCAGTTATGCCTTAACCATGAAGATCCACAAATATGGAATGAAGATCACGTATATATGGAAGTTATTTAAAGGTTACGGCGTAACACCATATCTGGTTACGTCGTAACAAATTATTTAAATATGAAATGCCGTGTATGATGGTTACGGCGTAACACATTTACAAGTTACGACGTAACATGTTCGATACCTATAAATAGAGGCCTCATCCAAGTTATTTCGATATCACTTCCTCCACAGCCAATTGGAGAGGCGACAAAGGCTTCCAACCTTCGAAGAATTCCACCTGGAGTCAAAGGGAGATCACACTTTACTTACTTTTTATATTTAATCTTTCAAATACGAATACTGTAAGAATTATGAGTTTTCAATCTATGATTTCTTCTATTTCTTGCCGTGTTTCCGTTACCAAGAACGGCTAAGCACTTAAAGTGCTGGCCTAGTTATGTAGTTACTTTTGTTATGATTGTTTCTTGTTAGATTATGGTTTTGTTAGATATTCCTTGACTATCGTGTAACCCTGGGTTTTGATAGTACGGGTGGTTTGGACCTAGCTTGCCCCATTATTAGATTATCTAGTCAATATGGGATCCAATGGGTACTATGGAGGATCGTTAACTCTTTACCTAGTGTAGGAACTAATCGGTCACCACATTTATCACTTTATATACTTAAAAAGAGCAAGAACTCTTTCAGAGAGGTTTAATAATCTTTATAGGTTATTAGATATGTTTTGGGAATAGTTGGGATTAATCACTGCAACCTGGATAACCTACCTCCTAGACGATTTGGGACTGATTCGGAATCGCAAGGAGTATAGGATAGACTAAATATGCACATTCAAGTCTATCGACCTTAGAAACCACTAATGAAACCATAATTTAACATTGCACAGGAAAATGTTTTCATAACTGTAGTAATGAAGTAACTAGGTTAGCACGTTTTCTCTCTTGATATCTCCAACTCTTTTAATTTCCAGTTATTTATTTCAAATCAACTCAAAAACCATTTTCAAAACGTGACATTTCAAATTGAAACTAATTACAACTTTGCTCTTGGGACGACCTCGGATTTACCATTCTGTACTACCCACGATCGGGTTCTTTGTCCGTTAGTGCGTTATCAGGTAGATCGAGTTTTATAAATTTAAAACTTGGTAAAATATATTTCAAAAGAAAATACGCATTAAGTTTTTGGCGCCGCTGTCGGGGAGCTAAAAATTAGAATTAATTTGAATATTTCATTGTTTTTCTTCTTTTTCTAAACTCTATATCTGTAGGAACTATGGCAGGAGTAGACGTAGATACTCTCACCATGGAACAATACTTAGCATTGTCATGAGAAAACCAGGCACCGGGCATGGTTAAACCCGAAATCGGAGGCAATGTCAATTTCAAAATCAAGAGTCAATTCATGCGTGAATTGAGGGAAGACACTTTCTCCGGGAACAAAGACGAGGATGCTCACGATCACATTGATAGGGTCCTCAGCATCGTTGGCTTATTCAATATTCTCGGAGTCTCTAAAGACGCAGTCATGCTATGAGTTTTTCCCTTTACTCTTACCGGATCCTCAAAGAGATGGGTGGACAGACTCGCCTCAGAAACTATCAATACCTAGGATCTCATCAAAAAGGCCTTTATCCAAAGGTATTGCCCATCTTCCATGATCGCAAAGCAGCTTGAAGACATTCACAACTTCAAGCAAGAAGGAGACGAATCATTATACCAGGCCTGAGTGTGGTATAATGACATGCTATACAAGTGCCGTACTCATGACATCAACAGTCATCAAAAGGTAAATATCTTTTATAAGAGTTTGAGCACTATGAAGCGTCAACTGCTTGATTCGCAAAGACCTATCCCTGGGATGAGACAAGCCCAAGCTCTCACAGCGATTCAGACCATGGCTGACCATTCTCAAAATGGCACGACGGAACGACAATAAGGAATATTAGAAGCAGTAGTAGAAATGATGGACTAGCTGCTTTGGTAAATAAGTTGGACAACCTAGGAAGAGACATGAAGAAGCTAAAAGAAAGTGTTCATGCAA
>BQNB010038293.1:4511-46393 GCA_026074375.1 Tanacetum coccineum | reverse complement strand
CCTTCATTATAACTGGATCATGAGTAATAGGTTCAACCAAGAAGCAAACCTTCAAACCCTAAGAAAAATTGTAACTTCGTAGGGCGAGTTAAGGGACTAAGAGTTTTCGTTAGGAACTTCACTTACGAATGTGACTTCATGGTGCTCGAAGATACGACTAGTGTCATTGATCATTACCTTGGATCGGGGGTGTTCGGAAAGCCTTTTGTGGAAGCAACCAGGCTAGTTTATAATAAAGAGGAGGGAACAGTCGTGTTTGAAAAAGATAAGGAAAGGATCATATTCAAAATTCCCCATAAAATAGACATGTTCAAACACATAGATTTTACAGATAGAGGCACCGATAGCATTCCTTATTTCATCATAGAGAGTGATGATGATAACTGTAAGAAAACCCACTACTCGGACAGCTTAGACTTAGGGCTCGAATACAAGTATGACGAGTATGTGTGCAGAGGCATTCGAAGTTTAATAGCCGCAAAAGCCAGGAGGAAGAACAAAGGAGAAGTCACGTAAGAACGTGTGACTTCGAGTCTAGCTACAAGACTCGTAAATAAAGAAAAACGCTTTTTAGGAGGCAACCCAATATTTATTTTATCGCATATTAGGAGTGTCTTGTGTTTTAACTCTTTATTATTTGTTTTATTATGTTTGAAGTAGTTGTAATCATGCTTTGTTTGTTTGTAACTTCGTCTTATTTGAAGTCAAAGGTATTTTGCAACAAAATAAGTGTAGGGGAAATATTCGGTTTTTAGAACCAAATTGAAACATTTAAAAATAAATTGTTTAGATTAATTCGCGTCAGTTTCGAGTCATATGATTGTAATGACTAACTCCAGGTTTTTATGCAGTGCTTTCTTCAGTTTTGACTTATAAAAATTACGTGCAGGAATTTCTCATTAAAAACGAAAAAGAAATTTTCACAAACGCTGGAGACGGCGTCTGGTATGTGCTTAAATACACATACCTTTTTCTCAATAAAACGAGCTTAAATGACCAAAAACGAACTCAAATGCCAAAAATATGCTTGTTTTGTGTTATGTACTATGCAGGTAACAGATATCAACAAAAAGACAAAAACAAAGCCAAAACGGACAAAACTGAGCACAAGATTGGAAAGAGCATGGAAAAACAAAGCCAAAAGCGTATGCATCTAAGTGGGCCAAGTCAGCCCATTAAGCTTTTAAAACTAAGCCTTTTATATCACCAAAAATCCCTAAATATCCAAATTAAACCCAACCGGCCCAAAAACAAACAACAAGCCTAATCCCTTAACAGCCCAACCATAACCCTGTTACAACCTATTACACTGTTAGTCCTTAGGGACTAACAATGACAGTCCCTACAACTTTACACCGTTAGTCCTTGAGGACTAACACTGACAGTCCCAAGACCCTAACACCCGTTATCTTTTTTGAAAATCCTGAATTTGGCGGGAAGGCCCAAAATAAGCAAACCCCCCCCCCCCCCTTTATAGCTGCGAACGTTTCCAACAAACCTTCCCCTCAATCCTGACACACGCCAGAGCCACGTGGCAGCCTCTTATTGGACGAATTGACAAAGTCAAGGGATAGGGACAAAATTAAAGGACGGTTTAATGGTGATTGGCGAGATTGAAGTTTTCCATAAGTAATTTTGGAATGAATTGAAGACATTAGTTGTCTGGTTTGACCTCACAACGATAAGCACGACCCTCACCCTATAAATAGGGGATGATTCACACAGTGAAAGATATCTTAGTTGTAGGAGTAGTGTTAGTTTACTGCTTATTTACAGCTTATTCTTATGCTTTTTGTCTTTTAATATTGTCATTTACTTTTTTTTACGCATTGTTACCCTCAAGGATCATTCAATAAAAAGTGAGTTCTAATTTCCATTTTATAGCTTATTTCTGTCATTGCTTATTTACTGTTTATTCTTCTTATTACATGCTTATGATTGCTTTTGAATGCTTTTCATATTAATGTTTTGTTTTTATGACCATTGGATTGATTTTAATTTAAACTGCTTGATTTTGGTCTAAATGGCTTATTCTTATTGCTTATGATTGAGTGCTTATTTCCTTTAGTAAATTGCTTATTTGTGCTCAAGAATGCTCATGCTAAATCTGTTTTCATGATTTACAAGCTTTTATAATCTGCTTTTGATTTTTAAGAAAATAAAGGAGTGTTTGGGATAAGTTTTCAAAATGGGTCAAATAAAGTTTAAAGCTGGTTTTGGTTTATGAGTTAGTTTCATAAGCTTAAATAAGGACTGAGTGCTAGCTTTCATAAGTTTAAAGTAAGTTTTATTAAGATTTATAGCTTATGCTATCAAAACTCAAGTCTTCTAGTATCTAAACCTTTTCAAACAGATTATTTGCTAATTTTCTTAAAGGTCCATTTAGAGTGTGGTTTTTGATAAAAGCTAGCTACATTTTCCTTATTTTAAGTCTGTCATGAGTTATTTATCTTTGGTTGAGCCTCTTAGAAAGCTTTAGCAAAAATAAAGCCAAAACATCAAGTAGTGTAGTTTGTCTCTTTCTATTTATCTTTTCTAACTTATATGCTTTTATCCAGCTTATTAGTGTTATTTGGGTCTAGTGCCTTATCTGTTTTAGATTTTTAGCTTGTTCTAATTGATTCTTTGTTCTACATCCTAGCTTAAGTGTGCCTAAAGTTCTTTTTAGTCCTTTTAGAGTAAATTATCCTTAGGTTTAGAGGTCTTTTTAGCTTATTGAAATTGCTTATCTCCTAGTTTTTAGTGCTTATTAGGGTGAGCTTGTGGTCTACTTTTAGCTTATTTGCTTTTCTTTTTGCTTATTGTGTCCAAATTAGCCAAGTAGTCTAAGACTTGGCAGTTTTAACTAGTAATTTTAGCAAAGTGTCATTTTCAAAGTGCTATTTACTGGCTTATTTTTAAGCTTTGTTAAAAAGCCCTTCATTAAAGTTGCTTAATTTTGCTTATTTTATAGCTTTGTTAAAAAGAAAATAAAAAAATGTTTAATAAAAAGGATAGGCACAGGTTTTGAACCTGTGACCTCCCTCTCACTCACACACGTATTTAGCACAAACACACACTACCATCTGCGCCCTTGGGACTTTTTCGTTAAGTCTCCACCCTATTTTATTTTTAACCCTTTTTGTTTGTTAAGCTTACAGCTTTTACAAGCTTATTTCTAGCTTATTCAAATAAGCTGGTGATTCCCTTTTATTTTTCTTAAGTTCTAAATAGTCTCAAGTACTTTTCCTGATTTTTTTTAGATTTTTATAAAATTGTTTAGTATTTTTAATATTTAATTTAGATTAAAACTGGATTTAATTCATAATAAATTAAATAAAAGTCAAAAAAATATAATTCTTTTTTCTAAAATTTTCTTTTATCATTTAGGACTGTCTAGGTTGCATCTGACGATTTCTGCTGATGCTTTATTGTGATACACTTGATATTCGCTCACTCAAGGTGAGTTCATAGCCCCACGTTTTACATGCTTTTGTTTTATAAGTTTTTGGGGTGAGAAACATGCAATGTTTTACAACTGGACACAAGTGGTTACTTTTATATTATGATTTACGTGTTGCCTAAGTAGCGATAACTCAGTCTGAGCCCTGAGCCTATTTCATGAAATGCAATACTGGATTGTGGCGGCGAGTGTTATGATAGATCTATTGGGATTGACATCCCCGTTCTGGTGATTAGCTATCACTGGGCAAACGAACGTATACCATGTCGAACATAGGATGTTGCGGGTTAGAACTCATAATGGGCTTGTAGGACATTTATATGGTATTAATTATGTCGAGCTTTTCCGTGTCATGAGCTTTGTGCATCGTTATTACATTTATATGATGTATGCATCTGTTGATATTAATCATACACTTGGGAAATCTTGTGGTCTACAATATATGATTTATTCAAAACCTTTGAATCACCAATAATATTATTGTTGACGTTTTTTAAACACACTAGCCATATTTTTAACCAAAAATCTGAGATTTGCTCTCTCCCTTTCACCTTGTGACGCCACCAACACTCACCAAAAACATCAAATCCATAAAAACTTGAAGATCAAATAATGAGCATACTAGTAAAAATGACAACCTAGTATAACCCTTGTATTTTGGAGGTGATTTAAAGAGGTTTTCAAGGAAGATTATATACAAGTTGGGGCTGAGATTATACAAATTTTTATAAAGTCTATTGGGTAAAGAAAATAGTGGTCAAAAATTATTTTGGGTGAAGATCAAGTTTGAAGATTGAAGTCTTGTATATTTTTGATCATTAGATCATCATCTTCATTTTTATTGTGGTAAAATCTCATGAGTTTTGTTTATGTTTCATTTTGATTTCCAATGTATATGTATATGTATGATTTATGATGATCAAGTAATAAAAGTGGCCATGCATGTATAGATCTAGGTTAATTATAGCTAAAATAGTCATCTAAAACAAGTGAAAAGATCATCAAAATTATGAGCTGTAATGAACAGAGAAGATTCTATAAAACTCGTAGTAGGTTTTGAGGATTGATTTGATGAAACATTGTGGTCCATAGATAAATTTTATGTATATTGGGCAAATTGGATGATTCCAAGAAAGTAAATAAATGATTATGAGTTATGGTTCAACAAAAACACTAAAACTAGTCAAATTTATGGACATTGCTGTACAGATTTGTGTAAAAAGTATATTTACGGGCTGAAAGAATTAATAAGTAAAAAAAACTATGGTTGTAGCTAAAGTCCATGTATGATTCTGAATCAATTGGATGGTCAACCAAAACTTTTTATGGTTTGTAAATGGCTATCAAAAATGGTGTGAAGTGAAATTTTTCAGTCTCAAATAGCTTATGTGACCTTTATGTATAAATGTAACCATATGTATGAAGTATAACTAAAAGATGTACTAAATAATGAGTTTAAATCTGTAACAGTGGACTTAAAAATATAGCAAGATTATAAATATATAAATTCATACTATTTTAGGGGTTTTTAAATAACAACAATTTCCTTAACACAAAAGTATACAAATTTTCCTAAAAACCCGAACTCTATATTACGTAAAATGGTTTTATGACTAAACTGATAATAAAAGCTGTATATAAACCCGAAAACGTAAGGCTCATTGGACCACTAGGCCCAATGAAACAAAATGGACTATATGGACTTAGCATTAGGCCCAACACACTTGTACACTATAAATTAGGCTAAGACCTGGTCTTAAAATGATAATATCCATAAAAGAGCTTAATGGCCTTGGTTAATGGGCTTTTTGGTCTAATATAGACAATATTAGTTGAAATGGCAAAAAGTGGCAATTAGAAATATGTAAAAGCTTAAGTATAAAATACTTACATAATATAAACTTGATCATCATGTTAAATACATGTATACATATATATTTAATTTATTTATGAAATTTCATTAATTATTACCGACTAGAAACCTAAGACCCGTTACTAATTGTATAGGTCTTGGTTGATCGACTCGCCTACTCCCGAAGTTCTTATTCTTATGTATTCTCTTCCCGACATCCACATAGTGAAGTTCATTGCTCCGCTTTTTAATACTTTAGTGTTTTATAAACCCGCGTGGGATAACATGCTTGTTTTTAAAAATAGAACACAAGGACACTAATGTATGCTAGTTGGCTTTTTGATTATTATATGTTGCTGACTAGCATAGATAAAAGACCCGCAAGAAATCATGAATTGTTAATACGTGGTAATGTAGACGCTTATCATGATTTAGTAATTATTTGGAGGTTACCACCTCTAATAAGTGACGACTGGGTATAGTTCTATGTGACGGAAAATTGACACACGGATGCATTATAGAGAGTAATATGCACTCATAGCGAGGGTGTATAGTGGGCATTCTTTTTAGATGGTAACGTTCAATGTCATGAGGCTTATAATAATCCCCCTATAACTTTGTCTGATCCACATCGTTATGTCTTGATGATTTTGAGAAATGATACTTGTGTTCGGAATTTTAAATAATTTTTAATCTTAATGGATTCACTCACATGATTGTTGACTTTTTAAACATGTTTTATCTCTGTCCTTGAAGGTAATTCGGTGATGAAGATTTCAGAGAAGCTAATGAAATATTTATTTTAAGGCTCATTTAAAGAAAATCGTTCGAAGATAATATTTGAAAATGATGTATTGATTATGAAAACATTTTGGGACCTATGTTGTGAAACTTTTTATTTCGAATGGTTATATTTAAAAACGTCTCTTTTTGAGTCGTTTTCTATGCTTGAGTTATTGTATTAAGACGTAGCACCCCAAATGACCCTTCCGCTGATATATGAAAAATGGGGGTGTTACAGATTGGTATCAAGAGCTTAAGTTATAGAGAACCCAAATATTTTCAAAAAAATTGAACGAAAGGATATGTTGAAATCTTTTCACTAATATCTGTGCATGCAATGTCTCCGAATTAACGATGTAAAGAGAGTGAGAAGGATTTCATTTAGCGATTTATATATAGGAAAAAATATATATTGTTATAATAAGAAATTTTTTTATTTGAATATAAATGTTATTTATGTAATTATTTTATTCTAATACGTGATATTTATTACCAAAACTGATACGTGATGTCTGTACCGGGTAGGACTCTCGGTATAGGATTGTCATGGAGAACCCTAATCATCTTAACGAGCCGAACGAAGCTATTCCCGAAGTGAACCCAGTTGTTCCCGAGCCGAACCAAGTTGTGGATATCTATGATCCCAACGAAATGGTTGACATTCTCGACCTATAATTGATTGGGGGGTTTTTGATTTATTTTGGGGGGTACGAAGAAAGGATGTTGATTTTGAGCTCGAGGTAGGATTGCTGAGGTTGATATTTCCTTATGAGGTGGAGGGTGACAAAAACCCGCCACCTGGAGATGTGTCATCTGATTCTGTGTCATCACGATTCTGAGTCAGAGGACGAGGAGGTCGATGGTGCACCCGAGGCTACTATTGGGACTATTACCCAAAAGCCTTATGATATCGTGACTTTTTGAGGGGACTTATTTGAGTAGGGAGTCTCTTCTGCTCGAGACTAATCTCATGTTGGATGGATTAGCACCGTGGGCCTTTAAGGGTGTTTTGGAGGCATCATGTGCACAAGCTAGAGTCATCGAGGCCTGAGTTGCCGGTATTGTGGCCACTGAGATTGCCTATTTTCAAGTCCTAAAGAATAAATCAGCGAACAAAGAATAGCGAGTTACTTAATCAATGAATTTTGGATATGTCGATAATGCTTTTGGGATAATGTTCTCGAGGGGGTAGGTATGAAGAGTGGGGAGAATGCCATTGAAGAAAAGATTGGCTGAGACTGAGACTAAGTTGGCGTGGGCTCGTATGGAGCGTGATATTGCTGAGAGGAGGTTGCATGAGTCCCGAGTGTGGAATAAGATGTTTTACTTGGATATGGTTCGTTTTGGGGTTGTTCCAAAGCCGCCATCGATGATGAGGATTACTCAAGCGTTGGACGAGACGAATTAACAGAACTTACTTCTAGATGGGACCGAGGGGACTTACGAGACACGTGGACACACTAGTGACTCTTAGTAAATTAGTTTATCATTAGTAGTATCTTTTGTAAATCACTAACTAAACTGCGATGTCAGTTAGTAGAACTAGTCTTTTGGAGTTGCTATTGCTTTAGATGCGTGACAGTATGTATGACATTCAACTTGTATGGTTTGTGATTAATGAATATCAACTTTTATTTTGCGTTTAATTCTATGTTGTGTTAGTTGTTACCTTTCTTTCTGTTCTTCTAAATGGTTCCTTTGCTTAATACAATCATTGGAATGAATACTCATTATGATTTGATTTGTGTTAGTAACAGAATCATGGCGCCAAAAGCATTTGGATCGGGATTCGTAATTCCGCGAGGTTATTAGGGAACAAGTTGCCACATCTATGGCGGAATTTATGGCAAATATGAACCGCGGAGCCGGTGGTGATGAAGCCGGTGGCGATGAAGCCGGTGGTGCTGGAGCCGGTGGTGGAGCCAGTGGTGCTGGAGCCGGTGGTGCATCGAGGTTGGGGTGTATTGGACTGGCAGCCCCCTAAATTACTAGGTGTATCTTACGTAACAATCATGAAGTGTGTCCTAAACTTTTTAAAGGCACCGAGGTGCGTGGGATTATGTCAGTGGTTGAGAATCCTAAAATCTATGTTTGATCAATGATTTGCAAGAACAAGGGATTGGTGAAAATTTGCAACTGCTACTCTCACAAGGTCGTACATGACTTGGAGTAATTGGAAGGATTGCTTCCTGGGTATTGATCGCTGTATTGGTACTCCGTGGACTAGGGGTTAGAAAGGAAAAAAAGGGATAACCAAGGAATTTTGTCCATCGAGTGTCGTTGCTCAAGGCTGGAGCAAGAATTGTACAACTTGAAGTTAAAAGGGACTGATATTGATGGGTATACAAAACCGAATTCAAGAATTGGCCTTGTTGTGTCCTAGAATGGTGGAGCCTGAGCAGGTGAAGGTAGAGCAATATATTCGTGGGATTGTTGAAGAATATAGTAGGTGATGTGACATAATTGAGGCCTTCTGGTATTGAATACAAGGATTGTCCGTATATGGCTTATCAGCTCATGGACAACTATCAAGACAGACTGATGATGGCTTCTGGGAGTGCAAAAAGAGGAAAGGTGAAGGTTGTCGTGACAGTGGTCGTGGTGACAATCGACGCGATTACAATCATCGACAAAACCAAAGAAGGGCTAATACTTACGCTATAACACCAAATGATGCATCGAACTGATCAACGAAGCTTATCCAAAAGAGGCAAGAATAGAAGCTGCTATGGGATTGTTGGAAATGTGGTAAGTTGATTGTAAGTTGGGGGCACAATGATGCTGCTTGTTGGAAGCCCGAAGAATAGATGTGACTTGTTTTAATTGCAATGAAAAGGGTCACCGAAGAGGAATTTCCCTAGGTTGAAAAAGGACATGGACAAGGTGGAAATAACCGAGAAGTGTTTACAAGTTGGAGCTGTGGTCATGCTCAGCAAGATCTCGTAGTCGTTACTTGTACGTTTCCTTAACTCAACAACCGATATGCTATGCTTTATTTTGATTTCGGGTACAGATTAAAAGTTTTATTGTCTACAAATTTTAGTACCATTAATTATATTGAACAGTTGAGTTAGATACTTCCTATGGAAGTCGAATTGGCGATGGAAAAGTAGTAAGCTCAATAATGTTGTTAATTGGGTGGACACTTATCTTTTAAACCATTCTTTTCCAATTCGATTAATTGGGAATAGAACTAGAGTTTGATATCATTATTGGGTTGCATTGGTTATCATGATATGTTGCTGTTTTTGTGTGGAGAGAAAAAGGTTAGATTACAGGAAGATTAGACGTTAGGTTATCGATTGCGATATGAACTAATTCCCGATTTGAAGATATGTTTCCTTGCATTAAGGCTCAAAAGTATTTTCGTGTAGGGTTTGTGAGCTATTCTATTTATGGCTCCAAGTAAACTGACAATATCTGTAGGATGAAAGAGAAGGAGAGCAATTAGAAAGATGTACAATTTATCCTGAGGGATTTTTCCACGTGTATTTCATGAAAGGGAAATTACGTGGGAAATCTCGCCACAAGCTCGGGGCCAAGTTACGGGCAAGTTAGTTATACACAAGTTGAATTCCGTATTATTGCTTCTTTATTCCCCGGTTTATTTTTGCTATGCACCTGTGTTAGCGCGGCGTGTTTAGCCATATTGTTTAGCAACATCCGAAAATGAAGGAGTTAAGTTGTCCAAGCAAATCTGCAAGATTAGAAGTAAGAATTATCAGGAGGCAAAGGTTTTTTTCAACGAGCTCATAACCGTGGGGAGCTTTCGATCTTGTTCGTGAAGATGAAGGATGGATCATTCCCGAATGTGCTTTATGCATGATTTGAGAACTGAACAAGTTGACGATCTAGTAATTGATATCCATTTACCAAGGATTGATGAACTTTATTTCGATCAGCGCCAAGGTTCTAGTGGTTTATTCGAAGATTGATTTACGGTTCTGGTTATCATCAACTTCGTATCCGCGAGGAAGACATTCCAATTACAGCGTTTTAGACTCGTCTATAGATCTTATGAGTTCTCATGTAGTAATTGCCCTGTTTGGAACTGACTAATGCACCTGCAGTATTCATGGATTTGATGAATTCGCGTACATGTGCAAGTCGTATCTTGTAAGTTCGTGATTGTTATTCATTGATGACTAATTCGATTTATTCCAAAAATAAAGAAGAACTTGGTTGAACATTTGTAAGACTATCTGGAAATTTGCTAAGCAGCGAAAAGTTGTACGCCTAAGTTTTTAAAAATGTGATTTTTGTCTTGATTCGTTTGCAATTACTTGGCACTTGTAATTGATAGAAATTTAGAAGTGGATGTTCATTGTTGATCATTGCGATGATTTAGTTGCCATTAAAAATTGGGCACCATGTGCACCAACTAAACCTACGAAGTGTGCAACAATTTTTTAGGTTTGGCAAAGTTATTATCGAAGTTTATAAGGATTTTTTTCTTTAATTTCCTAACCATTAATAAAACTCACTCAGAAAAATAAGCCGTTTTTTCTGTGTGGGGCAGGCGGGACGACGATGAGAGGAGGCATCACTTTCAAAACATTGAAGCTGAAATTGTGTAGTGCGCCAATATTATCACTACCCGAAGGAAGCGAAGACTTTGTTGTGTATTGCGATGCGTCCCTTAAAGGATTTGGAGCTGTGTTGATGCAACGAGAAAAGGTGATTGCGTACGCCTCTAGGCAACTTAGAAAGAATGAAGAAAATTATACGACCCATGACTTGGAATTAGGAGCGGTGGTTTTTGCTCTTCGGCTATGGAGACATTATTTGTACGGCACTAAGTGTACGGTATACACCGATCACAAAAGCCTACAATATATTTTGGATCAGAAAGAGCTAAATATGAGGCAGCGTAGTAAGTTGGATTGAACTTATGAGAAATTCGATTGTGTTATTCGTTTTCACCCGGGAATAGGTCGAATGTTATAGCTGTATGCATTATTGTGCAGGAAGGATAAGGAACCGTTTCGTGTGCGTGCTTAGTGGTAACGTACTGACAATTTACTTCGAGCAAATCTGGAATGCACAAGTTGAGCGTGCAGGAGGAAAATATTGGGTGCCGAAGGATTTCGTGGCGAAGGGCGAGCCATTTGAAGTGAGATCGAGATGGTATGAAATGTTGAAAGGTCGTGTATGGTTACCATCTATGTGGAGGATAGAGAAGGTCTATAATCATGATGGAATCTCATTTAATCAAAAATATTCATTCTTCATGGGTCAAGATAACATGTACCATGTTGGGAAAGTATATACTGGTGGCGAAAATGAAAGCTGTCTATTCGACATATGTCAGTAAAGTGCTTGATATGTGCTAAAGTCAAGGCAGAACACCATAGCGTCCAGGATTACTTCAGCAGCCGGAAATTCATGTGTGGAATTGGGAGAGATTTACAATGGATTTTATTTCTCAAAGCTTCCAAGAACAACAATATTGGATAATTATTCAATTTGGGTCATTGGTTGATACGATTGACTAAATATGCTCACTTTATTCGATAAATGAGAAGTAATAAAATGGAGAGTCTTATCGATTGTATGTGAAGGAGAGTGTTTGTAGGGCATGGGAGTGCACGTGTCGATTATTTCAGATCGTGACCCCTCGTTTCGCATCAAGGTTTTAGAGATCTCTTCAAAAGTCATTGGGAACGAATTTAGATATGAGCACTGCTTACCATCCTGAAACTGATGGTCAGAGTGAAAGAACGATATAGACATTGGAAGACATGTTGCGTGCTTGCGTGATTGACTTTGGTAGTGGCTGGGATAAGCACTTACCTTTGGCTGAATTCTCATACAATAATAGTTATCACGCTAGTATTAAAGCCGCACCTTTCGAAGCTCTATACGGAAGAAAATGTAGGTCGCCGGATATGTTGCGAGTGTGGTTGGAGATTGACCTAAACTCACGGGACCAGAAATGATTCGCGAAATGACAGAGATGATTGTGCAAATCAAGAACCGATTATTGGCTGCTCGTAGTAGACAGAAAAGTTATGCGGATGTGAGACGTAAACCTTTGGAGTTCGAAGTGGGTGACAAAGTTATGCTGAAAGTATCACCGTGGAAAGGTGTTGTTCGATTTGGAAAACGTGGGAAATTAAGTCCCCGTTATATTGGACCATTCAAGATTTTATCAAGAGTGGGTCCGGTGGCATATAAACTGGAATTACCCCGAGAGCTTCAAGGAATACATAATACATTCCATGTTTCGAACTTGAAGAAGTGTTTATCGGATGAAGATCTTATTATTCCTCTTGACGAAAGTAAGGACGACGAAAATTGTATTCAGCGAAGAACCTATCGAAATTCATGGATATGAAGTAAAGCAACTTAAGAAAAGTCGGATCTTATAGTTAAAGTTCGATGAATTTCGAGTCGTGGGACCAAAATATACTTGGGATAAGGGAGGATCAAATGTGGAAGAAATACCCTCTCTCTTGATTTTAATAAGAAGCGGGCAACAAGATGAATTGATCTTCAGGGGACGAAGATCCTTTTTTAGGGGGATATAGTGCTGTTTTGTGTACATATCCATCAGTTTTAGGTTCATTATTTTATTCTCGAGTATAATTTTATTTTTTTTTTTTGTTGAGATATGTGAAACTTTACGGGAGAATTAGGGCTTACATTCGTAATATAGTTGTCGTGTCTACAAAGAATGCGCGAATTCTACGTTAAGCATCGACGTTTATTCAAAACGCCCATAGAAAATAATTTTTCTCTCATTCGCTTTTTATTTTCGTGTTACGTGCATTTTTCGTATTTTACGTAAAAATCTTTACGAGCAATGTTTATAATTATTATTCGTCTTGTACCGTACGTAATTTAAAATTTTTAGAAAAGTAACCCGATTTTCGTAGAACTATTTTTACTTTGTACGTTTTCACTTCGAGGTTCTTTAACTCTCAGAATATTTTTCGTTTAATACCGTTGTCTCAAAATTATCCACCTATTTAAAAATTATACCCCTAAATACTAAGTTATAATGTTATTAAAACAAAATTTTGCCCACCACTCAAGGGAGGGGCTGGAGTGGCACAAGAAAAAAAAGAGACTAGGACTCTTGTCCTAGTTCATATGCATGTAATTGCATGTATACGTTTATAAAAACAACTCTTCATCACATTTAACATAGTTAAAAAAAATACCATATCTCTTGTTTCTCCCTTATTTTTGCCGTCCCCCATAAGCAAACAAACACCAAAATCATAAAATTTTAAAGACCAAAAATTAAGCACACAAGTGATGATGATATCCTATTATATTCCTTATAATTTTGGTGGTGATTTATGAAGCACTCAGAAGGTTTTGTACATTCTTGGGGTATTTTATAAGATTTTATAAGGTCATTATGGTTGAAGAAAAAATGGTGATCGATGAAGATCAAGTTTGAAGATTGAAGTCTTGTTATTTTTTTATCATTAGATCATCATCTTTCCTTTTTTTGTGGTATAAATCTCATGACGTTTGTTTTTGTTTCATTTCGTATTTTCAACTGTATTTGGACCTGTATGAGTTTTGATGATCAAGTAATAATAAATTTGCCAGGCATGTTTAGATCTAGGTTAATTATTGCTAAAATTGTCATCTAAAAATAGTGAAAAGATCATCAACATCTTTGAGCTGTAAATGAACAGTAGATTCTATAAAACTCTGTAGGTTTGAGGATTTGATTTGATGACCATGAGGTCATAGGTTATATCTCTTATGTATCATTAGCAATTGGATGATTCCAATGAAAAGTAAATAACTGACATGAGGTTTGGTCTATACACTAAAACTAGTCAAAATATTGGACCTTGCTGTGCAGTTTGTGTAAAAAGTATATGTTAACGTGCCTGAACCAATTAAAAAGTTGTAAACTATGGGTCTGTAGCTAAAGTCATGTAGATTTCTTGAATCAAGTGGATAGTCAACCAATTTTATGGTTTGTGTAAATGGCAGCAAAACTGGTGGAAAGTGAAAATTTCAGTCCAAAAAAGCTTATGTGACCTTTATGTAGAAAAGTAAACCATATGTTATAAGGATAACTAAAAGATGTCCTAAATGTAGTTTGATCTGTAAAGTGGACTTAAAAATAAACTAGCATTAAATATTTAATTTATCTATTTATGATTTGTTTTAAATAACAACAATGTCCTTAACACAAAATGTAAACATTCCATATTTTCAGGTCTTTTACGACGTCATATATTTTACTAATTATTTATTTTTCTTTCTCGTACGCGTTTACTTTTATGTTTATTGTTTAAGTTAATAGCGGTAAGTTAAAATTATCGTTAGCGTAACGGACTCCAAAACAAATAATTGTTGACATCAACGCAGTGTTAAGTAATTATTTTGTGTATAATATTAACTTTTGTTAATTTTTATTTTTTATAGGATACGTAAGTGATACGTTTCGCGATAATTGCGTTTTGCACTCCGGAACCACCAAAACTTTCTGCCGCTTCAAACAAATACCCTCACTTTTATACCCAAATACATAAAATTACTCAACAACATCATTATATCTTATATTATACGAATTTAGGGATTTGATGCAAAGGATAATAAGAAAAGTTCACCACTTTGGTCACATGTAAAACTTGTAATTAATCACACATACCTTGACTTTTCTTGACCAAGTTAGTCTTCCTTAAGACCATAAAGTTGTCTTGGGACCCTATTGCATCTTTTTGACCATGGACTTACTATATATGATTAAATATTAGCGATTAGGAAACTATATCATGCACCGATCTTAGTTATAACTAAAATCAAACAAAAACTCCTCCCTTGGGCTCCATTTCATGCACGGTCACAGCCCCCACCTCCTCCTACAAAATTTTATAACAACTATACACATCTACCACTTCATCTTAGATATTTAAGGTGTTTCCAAGCACTTGGATTAACCTTTTTAAGTATTTATCAAGAAAAGTGAATACTAGGGTTTTTCATTGTACAAGCTTTGGTTTTGAGTCTAAACTCGGGTTTCAGCAACTTATTTCTCATACAATTAACTTCCTCCTAAGGTCTTCTTTATACCTTCATACTGTGTTTATAATGATTTTATGTGTTTACATGTTTCTTTATGGCTAAAATCACCTCTTAGCTTTTTTTTAATATGTAAAATGAATTATCACTTATGTTTATGAATTTACACACTTTTCTTATGTAATATTGTTATATATATCATGGAAAATGGATTAATAAATATGTTGACATGTTGTTTAAATATAAACATGATTTTGTATGAATTAGGGTTTTAAAGTTTATTAAGAGGTTATGATTAAAAGTATTACATATTGTTATAAAGGCTATTTTAAATTCGTGTTCATTATCAGTTGGTTGGTCATTATATAAAACAATATACGCCGTAATGACGATTCCAAAATGATAAGATAACTTGAAAACCGATTTCTTATAACGTAAAGAACAGGTTTTCAGTGATGTGGTTTACGACGAGAGAATACTTTTATAAAACTAATTTTTATAAAAGTTACTATTCATTACTGAATAGTGATATTTTTAAAACATCAAAAATTATGATATAAAACTTTTAATTACGAGATCGTATCGAAATGGAACGTTAAAAACGGGCTATTACGATAAAATACGAAGTTTACGAGTTTTACGATAACAAAAATATAAAAAAAATAAGTATATGTTGTTATGAACAGTAAAATTCCACTATTCATAATAAAAACTCTAAAATTTTAAAATGTTATATTTTGATAACTTGACTTAATACGAAGGCGTGGAGTCAGAACGCGCGAAAGGATTAGAACGAGAAAGTTACACCATTTTTACCAAGCTATAATTTTAAACATTTTTCGTTATAATTCAGGTTTTCACTAAAAGAGTTGACGGTGATGTAGCTATATAGAATCATACGTTGTTATAGTTATTCAAAGTACTATATTACTAGGGAGTTTCATATATGATGAGGCCTTTCGGGGTGGCGTTATCGATCGAGTTTCTGGGATTTACGATTTCAAGTGTCTTAGATCCTTAAGTTCACTACACGACCTCTTAATTATGATAGCCCGAACGATAGTATGATGAGCTATATATTAATCAAAGTGTTTAGTACTTATACGACCTATATTGGATTAGGTTGCATTCCGTCATTTCCGTGACGCATTTTCTATCGTGAATACTTGTTGATTTCATTCACTACAAGGTGAGTTCTAAAGCCCCCTTTTTCTTCAATTGTTTTTAAAATCTCGGGGGTGTAATTACATTGCTTGTTTAATATTGGACACAAGTGTTTTTCAAAGTGTATGCTATTCCCAGTTTACCGGATGATTATTATGCATAAGTTACCTTATTGCCGTGAGTCCACCTATTTTCATGAACCGTTTTGCTATTATTAGTGAGCGTGGTGTTATGGATAGATCTATAGGGACTAGACAATCCCCACCTTACTATGGGTCTAAACTAGTCTTGATCAGGTGCATTTTACATTGAGAGGTGTCGGTTGTGTTGGCAAGCATCCTATTAGTACGATTGGGGCGCATAAATTCTAGTTAAGGCTTCGGTGTCTTGAGCTTTGTGCAAGAATAAATGTTTTTTGGTCTTTCTGAATGTGTTTCAGAAGTCTACTATGACTTCGACTTGTGGTCCACCTCCTTTTTACTGAAATAAACCTCTGTTTTCACTAACTTTTGTTGTTGACTTTTAGCATGTAATTCAGGTCCTAGGGTTGAGATTGGGAGGGAGCGTGGCGGATATCAATGAAGACGGACTTCTGTGTTTTATCTAAAGTTATGCAATCTATTATTATCTTTAAAAACTTAAGTCTTCTTTTCTGGTAATTATAACAGCTTTGTTTAATTAAGAATGTTTATGACTTTTAAAACTTATGGGACCTAATGTATGAACTCTGATATTTTGCTACGGCATCGAATGAAATCTTATCTTAAAACGTCCATTTAAAGGTCGTTTCCTATATCTTGTTTGTTGTACTTTGACGTAGCACCCCAATGTTACCATTCCGCTGCTACCTGATTTTGGGGGTGTTACAGATGGTACCAGAGCCAAGGTTATAGGGAACTGGGTCATTTTCAAAACCTAGTCTATAACGACAAGAGGTTTAAAATGGTTTTCTTTTCTTTCATTTTAAATACAGTATCCTTCATCGCTATCGATATCACACGCGGCGTATTTTCCCTGTTACTTAATACTTTTCCGATTGTCATTTTGATTATATATTATATCTTATATATATAATACTTGGTTTAAATTCGATCTCTTACGTCTATCTTTTGACATATCAATATCTATTTCTATCGATCAATTATATAGATATCGACTATCCTGATTAATTTATGATTATTTATATCATTCTCCATTATTTACCATGTGCCATAACTCTGCATACTTTTACAAATTCTCAACGAATTGTGTACTTGTGTTGCCAGATTTCTGTCCTGCCCAGAGATCTAAGAAGAAATATGTTAGAAAGATAGTGGAAAAGCGTGTGGCCAAAGCCCATTGAAAAATATGAAAAGAATAGAGCTGACTCAAAACATATTTGGTGGATCCGGATCAACAAATACTGGAGGAACTGTTGTACCAGAGATGCATGGATGTTCGTATAAGACATTTATGAATGGCAAGCCTCACTCTTTCAAGGGGACTGAAGGTGTAGTCGGACTGAAACGTTGGTTCGAAAAGATGGAGCAAGTGTTTGAAATTTGCAAATGTGCTGAAGATGACAAAGTAAAGTTTGCTATGTGCACGTTCGAGGGTCGTGCTCTGACCTGGTGGAACGGAAATGTTCAGACTTTGGGACTTGCTAATGCTAATCAGACTACCCTGAGCTACGTGAAAGACTATTGATGACCACTGATAACTGCTCAGCAACTGAAATCCAAAGGATGAAACAAGAGCTTTGGACTCTGAATCTGAAAAGGAGTTGATATTGAAGCTTACAACTATCGTTTCACGAACTGGCCTTGATGTGTATTTAATGGTAGCTAGTGAAAAGAAAGAAGATTGAAAGTATATTTTAGTGGTTTCCATGAAGAACAAAGGGATACATCTCTTCTTCATAGCCTAGGACCTTTCATGAGGCAATCAACATGGCCCCTGTGGAATGTCGAGCAAGCAGGTTAGGGTTGGGCTTGCAAGAATAGGGGGAAAGCAATAAAAGGAAAGGGAAGACAACCAGTAAGAACAAACAATAACAAGAACCATAACTTCAGTAGCAACAATAACCACAACAACAACAATAACCGCAACCGAAACAACAATCATCACCAGCAACAAAACAGGAGACCAGAAACTGTCAGGGCATATGCTGCAGCCCCAGCTGGAGGAAAGATTTATGCTGGAAATTTACCAAAATGCAACCGGTGCAACTTACATCATCATGGACCGTGTCCTCAAAAGTGCCAGAGATGTCAAAGAATAGGTCACATGGAGAAGGATTGTAGAGTTAGGCTTCAGGGTGCAGGTAATGACTTCCTGCAGAATGTGACATGTTTCGGGTGTGGTGAGAAAGGACATTTCAAGGACAAGTGTCCGAAAGCAGGGAACCAGCAGAATGATGGAGCTCGTGGGAGAGCTTACGTGGTGATTGAAAATCCACAGCAGAATCCGAATGTGGTCACGGGTACGTTTCTTCTTAATGATCACTACGCTTGTATTCTCTTTGATTCGGGTGCTGAGAAGAGTTTTGTATCTTCTGCGTTTACACATTTTATTGATATTGCCCCAGCCACTTTAAATACTAGTTATGAAATCGAATTAGCAGACGGAAAAGTTGTTAGCACCAATACCATTTTACGTAGTTGCACCTTAGTCTTGTTAAATCACGTGTTCAAAATAGACTTGTTGCCAACCCGGCTAGGAAGTTTTGATGTTATCATTGGAATGGATTGGTTGGCATACCACCGAGCTGTCATAGATTGTTATGAAAAGATTGTCCGTATTCCTCTTCCGAATGGCAAGATTCTTGAAGTTCAAGGCGAGAGGCCGGAAAAGGATCTTCGTTCACTTGCATGTATCAAGGCTGATGAGAAAAAGCTTGATGACATACATGTTGTCCGAGACTTCCCTGAGGTATTTCCAGACGATCTGTTAGGTTTACCTCTTGTGCGAGAGATAGAATTTCGCATTGATCTGATTCCAGGCGCATCGCCAGTTGTTAGATCTCCATACCGGTTAGCCCCTTCAGAAATGTTAGAATTATCAAACCAGCTTAAAGAACTTCAAGAGAAGGGTTTTATTCGACCAAGTCACTCACCATGGGGAGCACCCGTGCTCTTTGTCAAGAAGAAAGACGGTTCGATGAGAATGTGTATTGACTACAGGGAACTAAACAAGTTGACTATAAAGAACCGTTACCCTCTCCCCAGAATTGATGACTTGTTTGACCAATTACAAGGTGCGTGTTGTTTCTCCAAGATCGATCTTCGTTCGGGATATCACCAGTTAAGAGTTCGAGAAGAAGATATACCGAAGACCGCATTTAGAACATGTTATGGACACTTTGAGTTCACAGTCATGCCATTTGGACTGACAAATGCGCTAGCAATATTTATGGACATAATGAACCGCGTCTGCAAGCCGTATTTAGACAAATTCATAATTGTGTTCATTGACGACATCTTAATCTACTCAAAGTTAGAAGAAGAGCATGAAGTCCACCTGAAAACGATTTTAGACTTACTCAAGAAGGAGAAGTTGTACGCCAAATTTTCAAAGTGCGAATTTTAGTTACAAGAATTACAATTCCTAGGACATGTGGTCAACCATGACGGTATCCACGTGGATCCTAGCAAGGTTGAGTCGGTCAAGAACTGGAAGACCCCTGAGTGACCAACAAAAATCCGTTCATTTCTAGGATTGGCAGGATACTACCGAAGGTTTATCGAGAATTTCTCCAAGATCGCCAAGCCCCTCACCCTGTTGACTCAAAAGAATAAGGCTTATGTGTGGGGCGATAAGCAAGATGAAGCTTTCCAAATTCTGAAGGAGAAACTATACAATGCTCCTGTGTTAGCACTCCCCGATGGACCCGACAACCTTGTGGTCTATTATGATGCATCAAAACAAGGTTTTAGGTGCGTGCTGATGCAGCGGGGCAAAGTGATAGCATATACGTCAAGACAGTTGAAG
Organism: Tanacetum coccineum; assembly: GCA_026074375.1. Lineage (NCBI taxonomy): Eukaryota > Viridiplantae > Streptophyta > Magnoliopsida > Asterales > Asteraceae > Tanacetum > Tanacetum coccineum. The sequence goes on along the minus strand of BQNB010038293.1, from coordinate 26,186 downwards.
ATACATGAGAATAATTATACCACCCACGACCTGGAATTAGGTGCGGTGGTGTTTGCCCTTAAAATCTGGAGACATTACCTTTATGGAACGAAAAGTGTCATCTACACTGACCACAAGAGTCTCCAGTACATCTTCGATCAGAAAGAGTTGAATATGCGCCAAAGGAGGTGGATCGAACTGCTTAGTGATTATGAATGTGAGATCAAATACCACCCAGGCAAGGCAAATGTGGTGGCAGATGCCTTGAGCAGAAAAGAAAGACTCAAGCCAAGACGAGTACGTGCTATGAGTATTACTATTCATTCTGGACTTAAGACTAAGATTTTGGAAGCACAGAGCGAAGCTTCCAAGGATCTCAAAGCCCCAGCTGAATGGCTAAGAGGATTAGAAAGACACTTTGAGCAACGAGCTGATGGTGAAATTTACTTCTTTGATCGTATCTGGATTCCATCAATTGGAGATGTAAGGAAATTAATCATGGATGAAGCTCATACATCTAGATATTCAGTACATCCGGGTGCAGATAAGATGTACTATGATCTGAGAGACTTGTATTGGTGGCCTGGTATGAAGAGAGACATTGCTGAGTACGTTAGCAGATGTCTTACATGCTCTAAGATTAAAGCCGAACACCAGAAACCCTCAGGACTTCTTCAGCAACCAGAAATTCCTGAGTGGAAATGGGAAAAGTTAGCAATGGACTTTATCACAAAGTTGCCTAAAAGCAGCAGTGGGTATGATACGATTTGGGTCATTGTGGATAGACTGACCAAGTCGGCTCATTTCCTACCTATTCGTGAGGACTACAAAACCGAGAAGCTGGCAAAGATTTATGTCAACGAGATTGTAGCGAGACATGGTGTGCCGGTGTCAATCATTTCAGACCGTGATGGTCGATTCACGTCACACTTATGGCAAGCTCTTCAGGAAGCATTGGGTACAAGACTAGACATGAGTACAGCTTACCACCCTCAGACCGACGGTCAGAGTGAGCGTACTATTCAGACGCTGGAGGATATGCTTCGAGCCTGTGTTATGGATTTTGGTGGCAGTTGGGATACTCATCTTCCATTGATTGAGTTTTCTTATAATAACAGTTACCACACAAGCATTAAGTGTGCACCATTTGAGGCTCTGTACGGGCGGAAATGTAGATCCCCCGTAATATGGACTGAAGTTGGAGAAAGTCAGCTTATTGGACCAGAAATTGTGCAAGAAACGACTGAAAAGATTTTTCAAATCAAGGAAAGATTGAAAACGGCAAGAAGTCGCCAGAAAAGCTATGCTGATAAGAGACGTAAGCCTCTTGAATTCGAAGTTGGAGACCGAGTGTTACTGAAGGTATCTCCATGGAAGGGAGTGGTACGATTTGGTAAGAAAGGAAAACTAGCACCACGATATGTCGGACCATTTGAAATCATCGAGCGTGTTGGACCGGTGGCTTATCGGCTGAAGTTACCCCAGGAGCTAAGTTGTGTTCACGACACGTTTCATGTGTCAAACCTCAAGAAATGTTTGGCGGAGCCAGATGTTCAAGTGCCTTTGGATGAGATCGAGATTGATGAAAATCTTCGTTTTGTTGAAGAACCTCTTGAGATCGTGGAACGAGATGTGAAGAAGCTAAAGCGAAGAAGAATCCCATTAGTCAAAGTTCGTTGGAACTCTCGGCAAGGAGCTGAGTATACCTGGGAACGAGAAGACCAATTTCGGATAAAATATCCGCATCTTTTCTCCGAACCCATACCTTCGTCAAATGTCACAACTTGAGCCTTGAGGACAAGGCTCATTTAACGGGGAAGGACTGTAACATTCCGTATTTTCAGGTCATTTACAGTACTATTTAATTTCACTATTTTTTTTTTCTCGTACGCGTTCACTTTTAATTTTAATCGTTAAGCTAAATCGCGTAGACTGAAAATGATCATACAATGTAAACGGGCATTAAACAATTAAATGTTTACATCAAGCAAGTGTTATATGATTATTATGAGGATAATTAATAACTTTGTTCATCTTATTTTATTTGGCTACGTAAAATGCTTACGTTTCATAATAAAATGCGTTTAGGCATACCCGGAAGTTCTAAAACCTAACTACGCCTAAACGAATACCCACGATTATACCCAATACTCAAAATAATCAAAAATTACATCTTATATATATATATATGCCGAAATTACAAGGTGAGACCAAGACTTTTCAAGTTTAAATAATATCTAGATATTTAATAAAAGATCTCTTACACCTTTATCAACTTGTTAAGTTAACTTTAACCTAGGGTTAGAAAGTAACCATGGTTAAGTTAGGGAGATATTTTTACTATAAATAGGCATGCATGCATGAGTAAAATTTTCATACTTCTTATACTTGAAAATTTCATTTTCTTTCTCCCTTTTTCACCCTAAAACTCACGGCTCAATTAAGCCATCCAAACAAATCCACACTTTGATTTTCTAAGATTATACAACCCTTTATACATCTATCCTAAGATGTATTAAGTCATATTCAAGCCTTGGATCACCATTTGCAAGTATTAAGAAGAAAAAGTAAAGATTAGGGTTTTGGAAACCTAATCTAGGGTTATAAGCTTGAAAGCTTGGATTTAAGTCTAAACACGGGTTTAGCATTCATTTTACATCCTATACATCATCACTAAGGTCTTTCTAAATCCTTCATACTTTTAATTGTTGTGATTTTATGTGTTATATGTTATTTACGGCTAAATCACCACTAATGACTTTTAAATGTGTAAAATGGGTTTTTATTTGAGTTTATCAATTTATACACTTATTCTTATGTCATATGGTCCTATATACCATGGAAAAGTAAAAATAAAAGTATGTTAACCTATGGATTAAGTATAAACATGTTTAGGTTAAATTAGGGTTTTATAATGTTTCTTAATCTTCACATATGAAAATAATGAAAGTAAAAGGGTTAAACTTGTTACAATGAATTTACAAGGACTAGGGATGATATTGGACTTTATTATAAGTACCACATATGTAAAATATGGTTATTAGTTTTTTTAAAGTAAACTACTAAACTAATTAATACATAAAACAAGTTTTAAACTCATTTTAGAAATAAATATCTTAGGGGCTGTTTTGTAATTTAAAATTTACATATATGTTTTATGATTTTATAAAATACTACATGTCACAAGGATCGATGGGTCATAAAGAACTCGAAAAACCGATTAATAACGAAGAAGATACGCCATTTACAAGTTTAAGATAGTTAATACTTTTATAAAACAATTTTTATAAAAAGTACTATTCACCACAGAAACTTATACTTTATAAACATCCATAATATGATAAAACTTTCAATTACGAGAACGTGCTCGAAAGAATCGATAAAAACGGAGCTAAAACGAATAAGTTATCGCGATTACGAGTTTACGCTAATTAAAACGACAAACGAGCTGTTGTGAACAGTAATTTTACTATTCATCGCAGAATCTTAAAAACTTAAAAATGTAATATTTTGATCGCTCGTCTTACTACGAAGACGTGGACGTAAGAAACGCGAGCAACGGGCTTAAAACGACCAAATTAGGTCATTTTTACGAAAAGTATATTTATAAACGTTTTCACTTTATAAATATTATTTTACTAAAACGATTAGTCGGTGATTATGCTATATAGAATATTGAGTGGTTATCAAAGTGCTATATTACTAGGGAGTTTCATAATGAGGCCTCTTCGGATGGCGTATCGACGAGTTGTTGGATTTACGATTTAAAGTATCCTAGCTCCTCGTACGTCATGTCATGACCTCTTTAATTATGATAGCCCGAACGATAGTGCGATATAACAACTATAAGATTATATTCAATGTTATTAATTAAAGTACTCAGTACTTATACGACCTTAATTTAAATAGGTTGCATCCAACGAACGGAGGGACTATAAACATAATCAAAAGCAAAATTACCCCAACACATCTTAATATTGAAAAGCTTAATAATCTCCGTTTTTGTTTCCTGCAAAGACATAAAGTTCACCTTGTTGTTAACACATAACTCCTTAACCCAATCTTTTTTAGCCTTCTGGGCGAGGTCTTAGATATTCAATGACATAAAAATTCATCTATGATTCTCATTTACTCCTTGAGAATCAATAATAATCGCTTCAATATTTTTCAAACATCCCCCCATATTATACCTAATGGTTTGTCCCACCTTCACCAAATCTTTCATTAGTTGTAACATTGAGCCTCTTAAACGCGGTAATTCGGCTTTTTTTAAAATGACGTGAACATATGGATTCCTCCCTATCTTCCTTCGGATTACTCAAAGGACACGTCTTCTTCACTTTAGAAGCTACTTTTTCATCATGAATATTTTGTAAACATTCATCACCTTCTATTTCCGCCTCATTACAAGCATTAGATTGAACTTCAGTAGCAACCGTGGGAGTGAATCCTGGAGGGTACTTCAAACTATCATCTGAGCTAGAACCTCAAATAATGTTGTCTTGTTTCTTGTTAAAGAGATCATAAATATTAAATTGATCCTCTGAGCGAATATCATTCTGTCTAATGTTAAGATCGTCCTTCTTGTGGGCTTGAGATTGTTCATTCTAAAAAATTGTTTCAGAGACCTCTTCAACATCACTTTCTCCTTCCACGGTTGCATAATTATGTTTATCTACACTTTCATCATGTAATCCTTCATCTCTTATTTCATCATCGGAATCACTTTCTTCTTCATCGTCTTCCACAAAGTCAAAGATCCAACCAGAATCTTCTTTAGCACGAACCCATAATACTTTACCTTGAGTTATAATTTTAAACAACTCAAAAATATTCTCTACTAACTTCATTTTGATACAAAATCTTTTACTGTGAAAGCAACCTTCATCCTGATCTTCAACATGTAGTAAATCACCCCATTTAGAGGCGATTCGATTAAAAGTATTTTTAGTCAATGCCAAAAAGGTATGACCTCAATATCCACCCATGTAACTCTCTCATCTATGTGAAATAAATTTGAAGCTTGATGTAACTGAGAAAACCCTGAACCTATGCCCACATTAGCCTTAAACTTCTCTTTTGATGCCTCTGTCTGGAATTTAATCATCGTTAGCTAAAAGCACCTTCAAAACCCTCGTTAGCTAAAAGCACCTTCAATACTCGCCCATATACTTTAGCTTAATTTTATCAAAACCCTAGTTAGCTAAAAGCACCTACAGATTTGTTAATGAGCCAAATTCCTTTACTTTACCCTTGTTAGCTAAAAGCACATTTAGATTCGCTAATTCATGCACACTTCATCAAGCACTATTGTCGGTTTGTTCTCCTCCTCCACATTTTGAGACTGGGACCCTATGATAACAAAGTGGGCATAAGAATTGGAATACCCATATAACCCACTGTCCTTATGAACTACCAGGGCCGGATATGGGCTTGTGCAGGTTGCTCAACCGCAAGCTAAAATAAAGGCATACAACAGCGTTTGATGAAGCATTATTATGGCGGGCAACTCTAAATATATCGTTCCATATGTTTCCAAGTAGAAAAAAGATAGCTACAAGCAAAGGTTACGAGTACTACATAGTAGTCCCTTACATACTTACAACTCAACGGGCCCCATATGACATTAAGCCGAGCATGGAATAAAGTTAACAAAGCAAGGCTATTTCTTGTTGCAATTAGATGCAAACTTAGGATAAATACTAACATAGCTTGGTACTGATTATAAAGCATGTGACATATGTAACTTAGCTCAGATCGCAACTACTATTTCACAATTCCGCTAAGACTATCTATGTATTATCCTTCATTTGGGGTCCAGAACATCTTACCACAGCACCACTACACCTATTCTTACCTACTTCACCCAAATCGCAAATCCTCACTCAGTCATTTAACAATCCAAACGCACAAAACTGTAATCACGTAAGGATTTGTAATCCCATAATCAATGAGCTCAATATAGTGGATTAACACATACAAATTCATCTCATTAACATTCTTTAACGAACTACTCATAGTATATAACAAAAACACTTAAAGCTCATCAATCTCATTAACATACATCAATTACTAGTCTTCTTTTGGTAAGGTAACCATGGTTTCCGACCTTTTGGCCGACTAATTCACGAGATTTGAACCCACCGTCACACATACTCAAACCGGCTAAATCCCACCCTTTTCAGGAAGTTTGCATGATCACTCCATGGTTGTTTGCACGTAGCATGCATTGAAGTTTAAAGTAACACTCACCAAGCCATCTAAACCATTAGGCGGCCAGCTCCACAACAACCACCATTCATAAACTTTTCCACCACCACACCCCCATCGTTGCCACCACGAAACAACCACCACTAAACCCCATCACCACATCCCCATCGTTGCTAACATGCACATTATCAACTAAAAAATAATTTTTTTTTATAAAAATGATGTCACAATAAACTAAACTCATGCAATCCGTCCTAAAATGTGTTCGGGTACGTATGGGAGTTTTCCAGTGGGTGGATAAACATTGGCACGAGATTACCATCAATGGATGCGATAGAGAGTGAGATCAAATAGTTAGACAGTACGTGGGATCTCACCCCCATTGTTGCAACCATGAAACCTCCTCCAACCTGAACACCCGATACGCCAACCACACAATAATCTCATACCGCACATCACAAAATCATTCTCATCCACATAGATACGACCAGATTGGTCTGGATACGGAAAAACCCTTGTCTATTGTGGTTGCTGTTGTATACTCAACCATTTTAGGAGATCTGGTTTTTGGAGATAAAGTTCAAATGGAATAAACCAATGTCTTATAGAAATATGAGGTCCATATGTAACCAACAAAGAAATTAATTATATGAAGATTTAGATTTTTTTACGGGAATTTTTGTGTAAGAAAATCGTTGGGACGGGCTAATTTTTTCCAGAATATTTTCTTTTTTTGGGACGGTTTTGTAAAATTTTTTACGGGAATTTTTGTGTAAGAAAAATGTAAAATTAGTCTAAAATGGTGAGGGTCCGTTTTGTATTTTTTTTACTTTGGGCCAGATTTTAGGCTATTTTTGGGTTGTTTTTTTTTTGGCTAATTTTTTCCCGGATAGTTCCTTTTTTTGTACGATTTGAGAATTTTTTTTTGCGTTGGGACGGGTTAAATTTTTCCCGAATATTTTCTTTTTTGGGACGGTTCGATATCTTTTTTTTTGGGCCGATGAATGGTAAAATTAGTTTGTGAACAAATAACAAAAACTTGATGGGTTTTTTTTTGTTAATTTTTTACGGGATTTTTTGTGTAAGAAAATCGTAAATAGTTAAAAGTTGAGGGACCGTTTTGTATTTTTTTTTACTTTGGGCCAGATTTCAGGCTAATTTTGGGCTAGTTTTTTTTTTTTTACTTTGGGCCAGATTTTATGCGAATTTTAGGCTAGTTTGTCGACAAATGTGTATATTAGTAACAAATTTTTTTATATGGCTTATGTGTTGGGCCTCATGTTTAAAGTGTTGTTTTTTTTTTGCTATATGGGTTTTTTTATATAATGAGTTGTACGTTTGTGACCATATCGATTATTTTAAAGTTATTAGGTATCGAAGATGTTTCCGCGGGTATTTTTTTTATCTGAATAAATCGGAACTTTTGTAATATTTTTTTCCCTCCTACTTTGTGCATACAAATTTAAAAAAAAATAAAAAATTCAAAATCGGGCTGGCCCAAAATGGGAGCCCGATACTGTAGCACCGTGGCCCACTGTCAAAACGACAGTGGATTAGTCGTTGAATGTGTATATTTATAATAGATTGATAGAGAAATAAATGGTGTTTTTTGTTTTTTTTTGTGTGTTATTTTGTATGGCAAAAGAGTGAAGAAGATAACCGGAAGAAAAAAGAGAAAAAGAGTTACAGGAAAAAGAAAGAGTGAGTCTGTGGGTTAAAATATAATGAAAAGACTAGAATACCCTTCTAACTAACGGTCAAACTAGTTAAACTGACGATATTAATAAAATTGGACTGAAAGTGAAACGAAAATATCTCTTTTAGGCTAATACCAAAACTTTTTGAATTTTTGGATCAAAAGTAAAAAATGCACCAAACCATAAAGACCAAAAATGTAGTTAACTCTATTAACTATAAAAGATTAGAAATTGATGTTTTTTTATGGGAAGAAATGAGCTATAGCGATTACCATAGTAAGAGTGGAAGATACGCTGCGCCATGGCTTGACGTCATGACACAAACCCACCTTTTTTCTCGGCCAACCACACCCCACCTCGCGTCATACCATCTCGGCTAGTAGATACGAGGCCACGCGGTAAGGTTATATCTATTTTTCCTCTCATGTTCATTTGAACACGAGAGGTAATGTTGGGCTTTAAGCGATTGTGCACTTGATTATCAAATGTACAATCACTTAAAGCCCAATCACTTAAAGCCCAATCAAATGAGAGGATCTTTTTCCTATCTTACATCACACACAAAATCATCGCCCCCAAAACTTTTAGTAGATCCACCGCTCCAACACACGACAACTAATTAACTGAGCGACATTGTGATCGGTGATGTTGCAGCAGATTGAAATGAACAAAATAAATCGATAATATCAGAAGGAAATACTTCTGATCCAGTTGTTGGTGCCGTTGTTATTTCGGTTCTTTTGGCTATTGCTTTTGTTGGGTTGTCAGTTTTAACTATTGGGGTAAGGTATACTCTACACCCTTTCTAAATTATGTGAAATGTGTATGAGTTTGTGTATTTTTCAGCATAATGTTGGTTTGAGTTTGAGGTCAATTTGACTTAATTTTGGTTTTGAATTTGATGTTAATTTGTTGAAATTATGGAGAAATTCAAATACCCGATACAGTAATTGGGGTATAAGTTTTGGTTTAATCTGAAGTGGATTAGTGCTGAATTTGAGTTCTTATATGTGACATGTTTGAGTTACAATGTCAAACTGTAAACTTTTTTGAAAGTTACAAATTAAGTTAATTTAATTTGGTGTTTGTTCGACACATTTCTATCATTTTCCCTAAAGTAAAAAACTACCCTTGATTCTCCAAGGCCCGTTGGTTTTTGGTGGTGATCGAGATTCTTTAATAAAATGCAAGCTTCTTTTCGGTTGGGTATCATTCAAAATGGTTGTAGAATTGTAGGGGTGGTAATGGTTGTTGATTGATAGTTCGGACACTCGGGATTAGAAGATTGACAGGTTCGTCGAAGTTATTAACAATTTATGTAGAAAGCAACAATGGTTTCTTTCTCTGGTTTTTGTAATATTTTTATTTTGAATTTTGTGATATTAGATGAAACCAAAAGGAAAAAAACAAAAGCTCTTTGATGGCGGGGAAGCCATGGTGGGGTAGCCATAACTTGAAGCCGTGGAAATAGATGGACATTTTTTGCTGCGTCTTCGAGTGGACACCTTGGGGGTGACAATCCTGTAGTAGAAACCGGCCAGGGGCAACGTTCGTTAACAGGGAAATAGAATATTTCTAAGTGTACCGGTGGGATGGTGGTCGGTTTGTTTGCTCCTTAGCATGGATGGAGTGTGCCTCAGGTATGTCGTCACATTTGGTGAAAATAAAACCTTTTTTTTTTGCAACGAGTTGAAATAAAAAATCCGTCGATGCTATTGGTTGAACTGTGTTATGTTTAATTGTTTATGTTTAATTGTTTAGTTGAAAAATAATACTGAAATTGGTACAACAGTGCGTACATATAGGTTGTGAATTCACGGCTCCTTAGAGTACATGCACATGACAAATCGTGTACTAGAAGTTTAATTAATTTATATTCACTAAACTATGTATATCGTTTAGGATGTAGTTTCTGGAAAGAAAAATAATACTGAAATTGGTACAACAGTGTGTACATATAGGTTGTGAATTCACGGCTCCTTAGAGTACATGCACATGACAAATGAGACACTCGCTGCAAACATTATATAACCCGTCTACCTGATGCATCAAATAACATACATGTATAAATCTTTTGTCACAAAGTTCATTATATATTTTAAATCTATACAAAAGGCAGGAAAACTGGCCCGTACCCGCCGGTTTTCTGACCCATACCCGACCCTGCCCCAAACCCCTTTTTACCCAACCTTTTGTTCGACCCGTGCTTATTTTGTGTGGAATTTCTCATTGTTCTCTAACAAAACCTTTTTGTGATACGTGTCTCACCAACAATCATCCATCATGACTCATCTATCTTTGCCGACCTCCATTCTCACACCAAAAATCCACCGCCCCCAAAACTGTTAACAGATCCGCCGCATTTCGAACTCACCAAGGCTGAAGAATGTTGCAAAGAGCCCACCGGCTCCACCTTTTGACATTATGGTGCGTCGTTTTTTCATGCCCTAAACAAAACATCAAAACTATATTGTTTCGTTTGATTCTTTCGCTATTATTATGCAGGTGCAACAAGTGAGACCGCATTTGATGCCGGTGATGCAGCAGCTCTATATTGTTTCGTTTACAGTAGGTACGGTTCTAACTTGCACATGTCAAATGTCTATTTGCTAATCCTATTTTCTACTATTCGTAAATTGATAAACGGGAATGAAATTAAGATAACTTTACCCTGGACCAGACGATGCCACCTTGAGCATGTATACTTTTTATTTGTTATACCATGATGGAGTGAGATGCAATGGAATCATAAGGGACAAAATGATTGAAAATGATACTCGAATGTCTGACATACTTATTTCCTGAATGTGACCTTCTTAGTCCATCTTTGTATATGCCCCTCTCCACATTACCTTTAAAAGATGATATTTTAATAGATCTACGATTTGATCCATCGATAAGAGGTGACTCCCTACTATTTGGGAAAAAATAACTAATAAGCAACATTAGTACTCAAGAGTTGGCACAAAATAGGCACTCTTTAATCTACATTGGTGACGGGGTTTAGTACACTTGGGAAAAATACCTGATCCAATAATGATATAACATAGTCTCAATCAACTTATTCATAATTGAAGAGGTTGGGGATCACCACCTCAGTATTAAATAGTGCAACAAGATGATATCTGTTAATAATATAACATAGCCTTAACGACAAGCCTGGCAGGTTGGTCTAAATTTGTTGCAGGCGTACTTGGTTACAATTAAGCAGAGAGGTTTTTATTGCCGGACAAACTACATAGAATACTCTGAACCTTCTCATTCGCCCCAACTAAGAGACATCCTACATAAACAATTATCATGATGTAGTTTATAATTACTATTCACGTGAAACCTTCTCTAAATAGGCATTGATTTTTAACCATTACGGTTATCTTCACCAGGGTGTTTAAACTGTAGGTGGTAAAGTTGCCTGAGATTTCTTATTGAAATTGCTTATGGGGTTTTGTTATATATTTGAAAACAAGCTTCAATTAGAGTGAAAAATAGGTCTGACTGATGGGTCATTTTGGGTTGTGTTTTATCTTTAACATGTCAAATGGGTTGACTAAAGTATACTTTTAAAGCAAACAACCTCCTGCATTTGAGATGTTAGTGTATCAATCAAAGACACTTAATTTGTGTGATACAGTAAGAAATATGTAAGTATGCCTAAGGTCTTTTCTCGCTATTGGTATGTGTATTGTATATACGATGTTCAAGTATGTCTACGTCTCCCCAAATCCACTGATTTTTTTTTACTTTTAAAATCCATGTAGTGTTAATCATAAGTTTTTCGGTATTTTGATTATTTTTTCGAACTATGTATTATTTTCCGCCAAAATATTCAACTACTGTTTTTTTGCAGATACCGATGCTTCTTGCATCAAAAAACCAACATACAAACAAATCATTGTTGCGCCTTCTATTGGCTTAGTCATTGCTGCCACCATGCATTCTGGATTCAAGAGAAAAAGATATCGAATCGGTCCACGTTTACGTCTTTCATACATGGGCCGACCTTTGAACCTTGAGCGATTTTCCCACTATGTTGGTAAGTATAAGAGATTTACGTAAATCATTTATCTCTGTTTTTATACGTAAAATATAGTGTGTAAATTGTTTGTGCTCATGTAGCTAGACACATTGGATTCAACTGACGTTGTTAAAGTTGTCATCGATGTCGCTTATATTGGTGATGTTGCTTCTGTTTTTCATGTTCTTGCTCATACCCAGGAATGAAACGACATTCATGGTGAAATATACAATTATCTTATTGTTCAAATAAATAGCACACTAAAATCAAACAATGTAATGGGTTTCCAAGATGGCACAGCTTCTTGCTTTCAAGATTCTGGCGAGGGTTCAAAACTTTTCAGGTTAGGTAGCACAAGTAGGATTCAAGCTCTTATTTCGGTGACAAATCCACCTTTCCACCCATATGTCCATACAATATACAATTATATTTTCGAAAAATTGAAATGAGGCAAAACAAGAATTCAACACACATTGATGCATCTATTCCTATAACCTTACAGTTTGTTTTCGAAATGTCATATGAGCAAATATAAAAAAAAAAAAACTTAGCACATGAAGATCTCATCAGTCATGTACTCACGCCTCATTTCATTACTTCTTTCCTTTCAGCAACCAATGGGCAAGTGGTGGCGGCTAACAAGGGCGTTTTCATGTCCATCGCCTGATGATAAAGACAATTCCAATACTAAGAAACATGCCTCTTTTTTGGGTAAGTGCTTCCTCTTCAGCTCCTCACTGTAAGGATTTCTCCCGGCCTTTTTTCGTTTAAGCGGGGTCAAATCAGATAACTTTTGTACGGGTTTGAAAGGGTTGGGCTGACACAAGATACTTGCGTCCAACTTTCTTTAGAGAAAGTATAAATAAACAAGCATGCCGACCCGCTAAGACAATAATTTAAAAGGTGTTTCGTTTCTATTTTGGAAATCCTAATCTGATAATCGTTTTAGATCAAATAGCATGTTTTTGGGTAAACTCAGTTTACTTACCTAAATTGGAGGAAGGTTTTCACTTGCATTTCACAAGCAACGCCTCTTTATTTCATAAATTGGTCTGTTTGGTCATTTTATTTACTAGCTATTATTTGATTCTTATTATTAAATATCACATTATCGCTTTCAAAAGACACATAAACACCCACAATCTATTTTCGCTTACTTTTTTATTTTGTTAACTGTTACATCCAGTTTTCTGACCCGTCAAAACTTGAAATTATATCGGAGGACGCAAAGAAAGCTGAAATCAATGAAGGGAAATTTAAGCACTGATCAAAACCCGTGAAAGCAGCAAACGGATTTCAATCCCAGTGATTCATCACCTCTGCTGTGCCATTAAATGGGTGCTCAAATTTTGAATCAAGTAAACTAAGCTATGATCTTGCTAGCCTCAACACAATGAATGCGCTAAAAATGGTGGGTCCATCAGCATCATCTGCTCCATTCATTAGCAACGCCTCTACAGATGGTTCTCTAAGAATTGAAGGAGAAATTAAAGGGATTGATGCACTTCATCATGGTAAAGAAGTAACGGGATGTGATTGGGACAGTATGATATCTGATGCCTCAGAACCATCTATCGTTACCAAGACCTGGACATGGAAAGAACAAGGAACGGAAAAACTTTGCAGATACTCCTGCAACAAAATCCTGAACAAGAGAAGACTTCAGACAAAAGATAAGCAACTGCAGAATCTATAAGCCTAAACGACGCCCACCAACACCAATGCCCGCGAGTCGTCCTGCAGCGGAGCGCGGGCCGACCAACTTGTTAAGGTAGAAACTTTAGGTTGCTTGTATTTATCGTGTTTAAAAGACCGGTATATGTAACATTTGATGCTTTCTGAGGTTTAGAGATCGTTAATGAAGTATGGGAGTGATATTAACTCTAAAAGATTAGAAATTAATCTTCTTTTATGGGAATAAATGAGCTATAACGATTAGTAGAGTAAGTGGAAAGGAAAGCCGAGCACAACTTAAGCGTTTTAGTGGTTCCGAGTTCCGACATCCAGTTTACACGTGGACCATTGATGCTTTGTTCAGAGATTCGAGACCATTGATGCTTTGTTCAGAGATTCGAAAATTTTGTTGCAAGACTCAGAAACATTTTTTAAGTGTGTAGCTTTTCCTCTTTTGTTTATTGCTCTCTTTTACGTCTCTGAATTTCACATATAGCTATATGATTAGATGTGGGGTGGTATTTACTTGCGTGCTAAATAGCTTCAAGGTTAAAATTGAGGTCCTTTAGGGCATCTCCAATGTATACGAGAATACATAGTTCAATAAAAAAGTGACACATCACCATTGCACCATGTAATAAAAAACTTCGACAATGCATATGTATTCACTTTTAAGTTTTCATATATATTTTATATTAAAAAAACTAAATTGGTGAGAGAGGGGAGGTCCACCACTAGGGTATTATAATGGTGTGTGCAGAAACGAATTGCTATTAGACTTTATAATCTCATAATGATATTATACTATGAGGTGTCATTTAAGAAAACTATTGAACTTTGTCACATCACTCCATTGTGGATGCTCTTAGAGATTATATATTGCTTGCATAAATAGGCTATGGTATATATAGGTCCTCATATGTAAAAATGAAAGTAATTTGAGTAAAACGATGGTTTAAGAATATGAATGAAAACAACATAAATTCTATCCTCGCATATGGAAGTTTAGAGATACGTAAAATTCCGTTACATGGAGGGAATATTTACTTCTTGTAATATCTATTGCAAGCAAAATAAATGTTATTTACTTCCTGTTTTAGTATGACATATGTATCTAGAAGGAAACAAAGATTACAGGAACAAGTTTCTTTATTATCCTGTATCCAATATGCTATAAATGAATGATCCAAGCTTTCCCCTTTTCTACACGTAAACCATAAATGCACATAAAAATCTGAACAAGTTACATGCATAAAAATCTCTCTTTGGACGTGTTACGTGGCATCTGTTTGCTCACTTATCACAAATTCGTAAGTTATAACTCTTCTAAATGGGAAAATGTAAAAACTCAACCTTAGTGAAAATTAATTATCCAAAAAGATTATGCACAATTAATAGTATCATCAAGCATATTCGTTGGGAGATATAATGTGCACTACTTCACATGCTTGTTCTAAAAGAAGTTGTAATGGTCACAAATTGTTGGATTTAAGAACTAGTTAACCATTAACAATACGATCAAGTAAGGTGCATACTATTAACACACAATACAAATAAACAAAAGGGTAATATAGAATACTAACCCTTAAAGATCAACTGCAAATGAAACAAGGAACTAGAAACCCTTTTGAAACTAGTGGATAAATTTCCACCTCTACGAAAGCTCACACAAACACGTCAACAAGCATGTCAAGATGCTAGTCTTGAACCCCACGTCACTAACAACAAGTGTTATACCTATTTGGATCGAAACCTCACTCAAACAACCCTTGTTTCAAATAACCAAAATCTATGAAACCCTAATTAGGGTTTATATCAATTTTGGTAATACCCGAAACAACAACAAAATCGAAAACTGATTTTCCTTGCTCGCTGTTTCGTGATCCAGAACCAAAACCAAACACAACCTTGTTACTACTTCGAACCAATGGAGAACCAATCTGCACGAAAACCCTTGAAAGGTTTGTCGAACTTAAACAAGGAAAAAACCAAGAACCGAAAAACAAAACCCTAATAAAAGGTTAACTTTTGATCGGCTTGTTTATGGAGAGGAGAAGAAAAAAGAATTCTCTGTGTTTTTGTTTGAGTATATCGTGTAAAAGAGCAAGAGGGTAAGGGTTTATAAAGCCTTCAAACCTTACTTGTGATAAGACTAAAAGACTTAATGTTTAAGTCTTATCACAACTCTTCTCTTTTCTTCTTATCACAGCTCTCTCTTTTCTTCATATCCCAAAACGAATCTAGACACATTCATGAATCACTATGGCTGGCTACACATTAGGACATTCCTAGGATTCATGTCTTAATCGTTTTATGTCCTTTGGTTTACTTTAGAAAGCTACGTGAAGTAACAAACGCACTCTAAATGTTTTAACGTGTGTGCCCACAATAGGCTCACACATTTCTAACTGTAATGAGCTAATCCAACTACCACAATCCAACAGCACCCACTTGGGAGTTGGAGTAGCAGACAACACATATACTAACGACGGAAACGTGTTTTTAAAACTAGAAATGTCTAAGATCAAGTTTCAAAAACATTCTCAGTAGCATGGTTATGTATCTCTTGCTATAATCATCCCTTTGTTCAAATACCATTAAACCATAGATATGGATCCTAACTCATTCCATATAGTTTAACCATTTAGATTCTCGTTATAGAACTTAATACAGATATACCAAATGTAATCAAAAATCATCTTGCATTACCCTATGGGTTTGGCCAAACAATTATCTGATTAATTCTAGAGAGGCGCCAATGGTATCATTCTGCACATCAAGTGGAGGAACAAATTCTTGTCGAATACAAGTGTTGTGAATGCTCCTTCACATTACTTCCAATAATAGTTTTTATAACTACTATTTTCAGGACAACGTTTGACTTAGAATTAAAAAGTGATATCCATACATACCAGAACTTGTTTGTATTCTCAAGTCTAAGGATGACTTAACTAACCATATTTGATATCTTACTTATGACAACGGATCTAAAATTAAAAATTGAAGGTTGGGGTGTCCAATATGCATCCCTTGTGAATAACATATGAGTTTGGCGGGAACCATCCATATATTTAAAGAATATAATCAACACTCATATTTGCCTTATGTAACAATACTCCTATATTGTTAAACGACAATTGACATATTTAGAATGATAAATCATTCAAGGATTAAATATGCAAATATAGGATAAACAATTGTTATATGAATGAAAACAAAAACCATGTATCTTTATTCATCAGAAAATAAAATTGTCTTACAATCCAAATTATCCAAATAACTAATAAACACATATTTACATGAGACTACTAGTTGGAACCATTCCAATATTCTTAGTATGTTCTGAATGCTTTGGAAAAGCCAACTCTTTAGTAAAAGGATCAGCTAAGTTGTCATATGTGTGAAATTTTTCTAACTTTATGTCACCAAATTCAATAACTTCACAAAGGTAGTGAACTTTGGCACGAACATGTCCAGCACCTTTAGTGATTCCAGATTCATTTGATATAGTGATTGCTCCAGTATTATCCCAATACATATTTATGGGTTCTTCAATTGTGGGAACAACGCCAAGCCCAAAAATGAATTTCCTAACCCAAACGCCTTCCTTAGAAGCATCATAGGGAACAATATACTCAGCTTCTGCATATGAAGTAGCGAAAATACTTTTCTTGGCACTCTTCCAATCAACAACACCTCCATTTAAAACGAACACATATCCAGTATGAGACTTGAGGTCATCAGCATCCGTCAGATATCCAACATCAGTGTAGCAAGAAACCCTAAGCTCTCGTTTTATATCACCTCCGTAAACAAGAAATATGTCCTTAGTATTCCTAAGATACTTCAGAATGTTCTTAACAGTAGTCTAGTGAAGATCAACTGGATTCTGTTCAAATCGGCTTGTTATGTTCTGAGCGAACGCAACATCAGGGCGAGTAAATCTCATAGCATACATAATCGAACCCACAACCGAGGCATATGGAACATTTTGCATGTGCTTCAATTCAGCAGGTGTTGAAGCACGTTGTGATTTACTTAATCTAAGCTTTTCTTGCATGAGGATACTTCCACGTTTAAAATTCTCCATGTGATATCGCTTTAATATTTTTTAGATATAAGCACTTTGACACAAACCAATTAACCGCCGTGATCTATCTTTGTAGATCTTGATTCCAAGAATATATGCAGCTTCACCTAAATCTTTCATAGCAAAACACCTTCCAAGGTAGGATTTTACATCTTGTAACATTGGAATGTTGTTTCCCATGATTAATATGTCATCGACATACAAGATTAGGAAAGTGACATTACTCCCACTAGCTTTTAGATATACACATGGCTCATCACGATTTTGAGTGAAACTAAATTTCTTTATTTCATCATCAAATCGTTTATTCCATTGCCTTGGTGCTTGCTTAAGCCCATAAATAGAACGCTTCAGTTTGCATACACATTTTGGATATTTTGGATTGATAAAACCTTCAGGTTGCTCCATGTAGACCTCTTCAGAGAGATATCCATTGAGGAAGGCAGTCTTGACATCTATTTGCCAAATCTTATAGTCATAATACGCGGCTATGGCTATAAGAATCCTAATAGCTCTAATGTCTGCAACAGGAGAGAATGTTTCCTCATAATCAATCCCTGGGGTTTGAGTATAGCCTTCACCACAATATTAGCTTTATAGGTGTGTACGGCTCCATCCATGTCGGTCTTCTTCTTGAAGAGCCACTTGCTGCCAATGGTTTTGCGTTAGAAGGAAGATCAACTAAGTCCCAAACTTCGTTGTCTTTCATGGATTGTATTTTTACATTCATAGCATTCAGCCATTTATCAGACTCACAGTCTAACAATGCAGCTTTATAGTTAGCGGGTTTACCAAGATCCCCTAACTCATGTTCCTTAGCATCGATGTATAAGCACATACGATTTGGGGGCATTTTGTGTCTTTGTGGACCTACGAATGGGAATGATATCACTTTGAGCTTCATCTATTTCTAGATCATCTTCTTCATGATGTAAGCTAGTGTATATAGAAGGATGCGTATCTTCTTCATGAATAATTTCAAGATCTTCTAAACTCCCACTTGCTTCTTGAGTTATAAGACTATTTTCTAGGAATTTAGCATTCCAAGCAACAAGTACTTTGTTCTCGGGTGGGTAGTAGAAAGAATATCCCATTGTTTCCTTTGGGTATCCTATAAAGATACACTTAATAGACCTGAGTTCTAACTTGCCAGGCTTGGTAAGAGTATCTCGCTTAACAAGTGTCTTACAACCCTAGACTTTTAAGTAAAATAGCTTAGGGGCTTGCCTATGCCATACTTCATATGGTGTCTTTTCAACCTTCTTAGTTGGAACCATATTAAGAATGCGTGTAGCAGTCTCAAGAGCATAATCCCAAAAGGACTTAAGAAGAGTTGTTTGACTCATCATGGATCGAACCATATCAAGTAGGGTTCTATTTCTCCTCTCCGACACACCATTGTGTTGTGGCATGTAAGGAGGAGTACGATGGGCAATAATCCCATGATCCTTTAGATGATCTAAAAACTCTTGACTCATATACTCGCCCCCACGATCAGAACGTAGTGATTTTATGGTTTTACCGAGTTAATTTTCTACTTCCTTTTGAAATACTTTGAAAGTTTCAAACACTTCATGTTTATGCTTTAACAAATAAACATAACCATAACGACTAAAGTCGTCAGTGAAAGTGACGAAGTAGCTTGCTCCTTGTCTTGACATGATCTTAAATGGGCCACATACATCAGTGTGTATTAGTCCAAGTATATCTTTGGCCCTTTCCACTTGATGTGTGTAAGATTTTCTTACCATCTTACCAGACATACAAGGGACACATTTTTCAAAAGCCTCAAGGTCAGTTGAATTGAGAACTCCATCATGTTGCAACTTCTCAATGCATTACTTGCTGATGTGTCCAAGACGAAAATGCCACAAAAGAACAAAGTCTAAGTTTGACTTGACTCTTTGTTGCTTAAAGCATATATAAAACTAACATTTGTATAGAAATTAGACAAATCAATTTCAAAAATACCATCTCGTGGGACAACACTAAAATAAACCATGTTATTCCTAGAAACTTGAATTGAATTATCCACGAAGTGGTTAACATAGCCATCATCGTACAAACGGGAAACTGAGATAATCCCTCTAGTAATAGAGGGAGCATATTGAGAATTGTTCAAAACAATAACTAATCCGCTAGGGAGAGATAAATGATAGGATCCATTTGCTTTAACTTCTGCACGCTGACCATTGCCCATGCACAAGCTTAAAGCGCCTGGCTTCAGTTTCCTACTTGCCCTTAGACCCTGAGTTGTATTACAAATTTAAGTGCCACAACCAGTATCATAAACCTGAGATTTATTAGGAAAAGTATAGAGTTCTATTGTGAAGATACCTGAACCGCTAGCTCCTTGAGATAGCTTCTTATTCTTTAGCAACTCGGCTAAATACTAAGGACAGTTCCTCTTCCAGTGCCCTGTCTCACCACATTGATGACAGATAGAGTCCTTAGAAGGATCTTTCCTCTTGGGTGGAGGGGGAATCTTGGGCTTGGGAGCATAAGCAAGCTTATTTTCCCTTTCCCTTGATTTGGACCCCTAGCAACCAATTGGGGTTGCGGTTTTTTGTGCTTGTTGTTCACTTTCTAAACCTTACCTGCTCGAATCGCATAGAGTGCAGGTGAATTGTTTTTGGGCAGAGTTTGCTCATGGAGCTTTAGCATAGCATGCAACTCATTAATTGTCTTCCCCATGCTGTGCATGTTATAATTCTGCACAAAACTGTCAAATTCCTTACGTAGTGAGATCAAAATGAGACTCACTCCAAGGTTAAGTGACACGGGGTGCCCCAAATGCTCTAGATTGTCTATATAGCCCTTCATTTTCAGAACGTAAAAGCTAACAGACTGCCCTTCTTCCTGTTTGCAAGAGTGAAATTCTCGCACAGTCTAAAGAAGCTCCTGCTCTGCTTGTTGAGCAAACAAAGTTTTTAACTCCTTTAGCATTTCATGAACATGAAGGTTTTCTAGATTTTGTTGGATCTCTGGTTCTATGGTCATGAGCATAAGTCCAACAATCTCTTTTGATCCTTTAATCTATGCAGCATGAGCTACAATGATTTCTAGAGCAACTTGCTGACCCTCTAGAGCTACAGGAGCAGAAGGAATTAGCTGCTCTAAGTAATTCAACTTATCCTTAATTGATAGTACAATCCTAAGTTGTCGATACCAATCAATAAAGTTGGGTCCAGTCAGTTTTTTTTCTCGAAGAAACCCCTAAAGATCGAATTGTTAGCTGACGAGGTTGTCATCTACAATTAGAAAAAGTTCAAATATTAGTATTGTCGATAATTAAATTCTTAAAATAATTAACTACCTAATTAATTACTAATAAGACTAAGATCCAACTTGACCTCCCACTTATTACTGGAGGTCTGACCAACGTGTAAACAAGTGAGGCAAAAGGTAAGCGACGAGCGTTAATTGCATGAAATGCAACTCTTAGTTTTATGAGATTGATGACATTAGTAACTCATATAGTAATGTCAAAAGCATATTTGGTCTCATCTTATGCCTTGGATCCGAGGTCTGACCAGGTAACTTGATTTAAGTCCACCAAAAAAGAACGTGCTAAAATTGACATAGATCTGACCTATGAAAAAATTTGTCATGGGTTGGTAAGGCCCTGAGGTCTGACCAGAGAGGTCAAACCAAGTGCATGTGTTTTAATTTTGGCTGGCATAGACTTAAAATTTCACATAAGTGTATTACACATAAATGTGACAAAATCGTATACAAGAAGCATGCAAAACAACTTGTAGCACAAAGTTAAGAAAACATTTTGTTAACCTTTTTGGTATAGACATCATTTTGTCAAATGTTCTCGGTAGCTCCATTTTGGACGCACAAAGAAGCGAAGAAACAGGTCAGCGCGAAGCATATTAAAAACCTGACTTCTTTTGGGGAGCCTTAGCTAAACTTGCCTTAAACTTCTCTTATAGTTTGTCCATAATGGGTGAGTCGTACTTCCAATTGACTAATGATGCTATTTTATGTTAAGAAACCCCTTT
>BQNB010038292.1:0-48858 GCA_026074375.1 Tanacetum coccineum | reverse complement strand
ATGAGAAGTTTCATTCATCAACGCACCAACTGATTAATTTACCCTTTAATTCGTGAAACATAAAACATACCTTAGACTAATAGATTGAGTGATCTTGATTTAGGGTTATAAATCGCACTTTTTGACCATTGAGCAACAACACTTAAGTCAAAACATCCTTTGTTTAATTTATCTTCAAACCTCTGATCAAGTCACCTTAATATTTTGATTTTGTAGGGTTGAATCACTTAAAACATGGAGGAGCATATGCTTGCAATCAATAGATTAGATCCTCCTTATGCATTATAATAGTCTAGTCTAATACTAAACAATATTTGAGATGTTGCTAATAGATATCAAGATCCATTTTTTTAACAATTGAATTGAATATAAAAAAATCAAAATACCATATATAACTCAATTATGATAATATTTATGAGAACCCTTACCCGATTCTTGACAAATATTAATCCGTATCCTCATATCATATCCGAAAGCTGGATTAATTGAATTCGATTAGTCGAGTTTGATTTAGGGTTTCGATATTGCTGGTTTTCATGGATGCTTGAATTGAGTTAATTTGTTTTATGTGAGAAGAATATGAAATCAGGGTTGAATGAAGCACATTGAGCGATGATGAATTAAACTATTGTTAGCCGCCGTTTGATGCTTCTTTTTAGTTGCGTTTTGTGTTTTTGTGTGAATGAATATATATTGGAAGGAGAAGAACCTGGGTTTGTTTATACAAATTTTAGCCTTCACCCCTATGTTTTTGTAGATTTACCCCGCGTTGTTTAAGTTTTATTGTTATATATTTTTGACACATATGTTTTTTTATCCGATCTTTTATATAATTTATGCAAAAAAATGACACTTTATAAATTCTTACTAATTAAGGAAATACTTAACTTTTTTTTCTTTAAACATCTTTAAAAATAAATAATTAATAATTCAATTGTTACTAAATAAGATATGATTTGATTTTTTTGAAATACAAATACCCCACTTGACGTTTTCCTTTACTAAGTAAAAGATAGGAACCAATGAATGTTTGTTCCCATGTCAATGTCAGGGGAGATGTTAACCTTTTGACTAACTGCATGTTTCTGCAAGTTGAATCTCTTAATATATAATCAAGTTACATTAAAATGACTGTTAATTTAGAGATAACCGCCAGGCATGCAATATGAACAAACATTGTTTTACCATACAAATTTATGTACATGTTATTGCTATTAACAAAAAGTTCATTGTCATATCGTTTAACATAATAAGTTTAGTTGGATATATCATTTTTCTATCAATTATGTTTCATATATAATTTACTTCTCAACTAGTGGTTGAAGATTTAAAAAAAGCGTATGGAAATTGTCATATACGGACATCGATAGTGTTTTCCAATAATGCACACTCAACTGGCCCAACAAACTTTTCACACTTTGGGCATCGGCCCAACAAACAAATCAAATGAAAACTTGTATTGGTCTATTGGATGTGTGACACAGTCACCATGTCAAAATCATCTTGTATAAGTTTGCAAAATAGACATTATCATCTTTCAACGAGCTTAGTAACAGTTCAAGCAATATGAACTCGTTCACATTCAATAAAATCATAATGTAAGACTCTCACACCCAAGTGCTCGAAAGTGCATTTTTTAGTTTTCATGCTTTTATTAAAAAACTTTCGGAAAAGCGTTTTTATGTACTTTCATTACCCTCTTTTTTCCTTCGTTGAAACGTAGAGATACAAATGATTGTGATATGATAACGAACAAGATTTCTTTTAGACCGTCTAATAATACGCTAAATGATGACCATTGTTCAAAAGCAAGATCACCATACGAATTTATGGTTACGAGGGTATGGCATAAGTGGTAGCTCTAGTTGACGCTCGGGTGGCTTTCATCACCGAAGTTTCATGGCGTGAAGTGATGATAGCTTCAGTGGGGTGGTTGAGTGATCCCCATACCTGGTGTGAAGTGATGAGGGCTATGTCGTTTGAATCGTATGTATCGACTTTTATCATTAGTTTGAAATTGTAGTTTTCAATTTAAAAATGTGAGCAATAAGAGAGAAAATTAGTTTTTTTTAGTTTTGGATTTGGAGAATGGAAACTAAAAAAAAGTGCTCTTTTAAAGTTTATATACGAGAGTGCTTATAATGAAATACACTTTCTTCTCCAAAAGGTGTAGAACGGTTGAAACTTGAAACACCCTAATCTCACGAATCTTTGAATGCCAACCAGACTCTTCCTCAAAGATTGAAACATCATTGTCGATACAAAGGCCAAATAGCTAAAACCAACATGATTACTAAGTTATCGAAAATTCAAAGGCAAAACATATCAACACTTAAAATCCAAGTCGTACGACCCAATGTCCCACTTTAACTTCTTACTGGATTATCATAAATTAATGGATTACTACACCTTTAATATACCTTTTTCAATGTTACTGGTTGATATGTCATTTTCATGTTTTCAAATAGCATCAACGAGACATACCTACCACATCTTAAATCACCTCATTTTACACATTTATAAAACTAGTTGGATACCCGCGCATAGCGGCGGCGATAAAAATTGCTAACCCAACTCGCTCCGCAATTCCCTACCCGCTTAGAGAATTCATTTGTTTGGGTTTCCGTAGCTTTCCCGCAACATCATATTAACATCATTCTCGCTTGTATAAAGACTCACACACTCTTTTACCCATCAAACATTGTCTCCAAAAGTATATATCTTTTACGAATCTTGTATTCAAATTAAAGTTAAAGTTGTTAAAAAATTTAAAATAAACCCACAAAAAATGTGAAAAGCTAAAAATTTATAAAAATATATCAAAATAGATGTTGAATTAAAGATCACGAAATTTTTAAAAAAAACGGGTGAAATTAACTCAAATAAAATAAAAATAATAAAAAGAAAGTCATATTGAAAATAAAAGTGATTTTTTAATTAAGAAGTGACACAGTCACTCCAAGATTGTATTTTCTAAAATAAGAAAGGATGGTCCACCGATTGCAACCTCCTTATCTTAAGTTTTTGATGGGAACCCACATACATAATAATCATGCAATTTACACCCAATTCAATGGCAAACAAAATGTTTTTATATATTTATCAATTATACTATATATATATATTTAAAACAAAATTTATTTATGTAGTATCTTTAAGTATTCTTAATAAAGACACCAGATTTATCATAGGAAGTCACCAACATTAATATGGAAAAAAAGTAACAGCAAATATTCTATGGCATAGTATGTATTCAAAACAAGTTGCCGTAACAATAACACGTATATAAGTCACGTAAAGATGTACCTTGGGCACCCCGGCGTAGACGTCGTGGCCTTTAGGGCTGTTGATTATCACACCAGGCTTCGGGTTATCTTCGTGGTTTGCAATATCATCATACATGAACACCACAATGTTCTCGTCTTTTAATCCACCTCTTTTTAGTATTTGGTACGCGTGACAAACATCCGCCTAACACAATACGACGTACTATAAATACTCAGCATGGTATGCATGTATGAAAAAACAATAAGGTATCATCAGTATATGATGCTTTCACCTGATGCCTATAATTGTAATATTCGTTTGATCCAGCAACGAGAACCGCCCAAGTTGTGCCATCTTCTTGTCCGTTTAGTGCCTCGCCAAGGGTACATGACCCATTTAGCTCACACGACGACCGAGCACCAATCAAGGATGGTGTGGTCAAGATTAGTAGCAAAAGGCTGAGACTCAGGCAAGACATAATTAGGAATGATTAGAAAGATTGAGATGGAAAATAGAAAGGAAACACTTAAGCTTTATAATGCTAAAATTTGTTAGAACTCCACTAAATTAAGTCAAAGAGTTGGGAACTATTTAAGATAGTTTAGTATTACAGGTGATGGAATTATACATTCATAACAATTTATAATTATAACATCAAAGTATAAATATAGCGGAAGCAATTAGGATCAATTAACATGCAAAAATAATTAACCAAGATTAGGGTTACATACCTTTTGATTCTAGCAAGAACAAGAATCAATAAACTCCAAGAACAATCTAAAGGAAGATTGAATCACCGTCTTGTACACACGCTATTACCAAGTTAACCAAGAACTAGCTCGTTAATTACGTAAACCTTGAACAAGAAATCAATTCGGATAGTATAACTAATACTATTCAGCCGAATATATTGAAGACAAAAGAGAAGTGATTTTTGGCTTTTACAAGTGTATTTACCCTTGAAAAACCCTTTGGTATTTATAGGGTAAATATTAGTGTTTGAGTTCTATTAGGATAAGCCTTAACATTGAAGCTAATCCTATTTCAACACAAACTCTATAATTCCATTGATCTCCAATTTCTCTTTTAGTCCTTCTTGTTTAGTCGTTAGTCATTTCCATTAAACACTTAACGATCATTAACTATTTACGTGTAAAATCAATAAATAAATTATATTTATTAATCGTTAACTTGTAGTGAGTGCAATCCCGTGATCTTGAGTTCGATCCTAACACACAACTATTATTTTTACGTCCATAAACTAACAGCTCCCACTTGGACAAAATTTAATAGTGTGATCACATCGGTTAGCGTCTAGTTACACGCCGATGCCTCTAGTACGATCTCAAGTAAGGTCTCCTGGAAAAACCTTTTAATGATTCATCATTATTATTATCCTTTTGTTTCTAATACAATGTTAATAAGGATATGGATCTCAAGTCATTCCTTAATTAACTGATTCTGTTTCTCGTTTATCCGATTGAGCAAGATTACCAAATCTTCTGAACGTATTCCAGAAAATCTTGGGTGTGGCCACACATACATCTTACCAATCCCACGAGGGGCCCAGCTGTATTAAACTTCAAAACGAATTTGAAGGAAACAAATTCTTTATTTGACTACAAGCAAAACTTATGAATTTTGCAACACTTCTGAAAACAATTCGTATAGCTACCAGTTACGTATAGCGTTAAATTGCTTTACAGAAATGCACTAGATCCATGACAGTTTCCTGGTATCTCAAGTCTGAGGATAACTATTTATGATTTACTTAATGACAAGATCCATAAAGTACAATCACATAGTTGGGATAAGTCCTATATTCAATTCATCAAATATCATTTAAATTTGGTATGTAATCACATCAATATACTTTCAAGTATACCCGACCAACATTTAAATTTGTCTTGATTTAATAATATTCCCATATTATTAAACGACAACGGACATTTAGAATAATTTAATATTCATGGATTTAAAACATGTAAAATAGGATACAAAATTAAATAACAAAATAAACACAACCATCATTTTATTTTATCAAATAATAATGTTTACACATCCTTTATCCAAATACTAATCACAGATATGCATGAAACTACTAGCTAATCGAAGTCCAATTCCATTGGCATGTTCACTAACTTTTCCTCTAGGTAAAGCTTTAGTAAAAGCATCAGCTAGGTTTTTATCTGTGTGAACTTTTATTAACTTGATTTCACCACTCTCGACTTGTTCTCGAACATAGTGATATCTCCGCAGAAAATGTCTGGCGCCTTTCATGACTCCAGGTTCATTGGCGAATATGATTGCAGCAGAATTGTCACAATACATATTAATAGGTTTACTTATTGAAGGCATCACTCTAAGATCTTCAACAAACTTCCTAATCCAAACTGCTTCCATTGCAGCTTCTGACGCAGCCATGTACTCAGATTGCGTCGCATGCAATGCAATGGTTTTCTGCTTCTTGCTCTTCCAGTCTACTGCTCCTCCATTGACAACAAAGACATAACCCGTCTGAGACTTTGTATCATCTTTATCGCATTGCCAGGACGCATCACAGAAACCTGTAACATCAAGTTCTGTATCTGGATTTCCGCCATATACTAAAAACATATCTTTCGTATTCCTCAGATACTTTAGAATATGTTTAACAGCAACCCAGTGGAGCTTCCCCGGATTCTGTTGATATCGACTGACCAGGTTTTGAGCAAATGCCACATCTGGCCTTGTGCACCTTACAGCATACATGATAGATCCTACAGCCGAAGCATAAGGTACCTTTTTCATGTAAGCTTTTTCCTCATCAGATGAAGCACACATTTCATTACTCAAATCATGTTTGACTTCCATCGGTATAAAACCTTTCTTAGAGTTTTGCATACTGAATTTCTTCAATATTTTATCGATGTAAGCACTTTGATTAAGTCCAATCAACCGCAGAGATCTATCTCTATATATCTTAATTCCCAGAATGTATGCAGCTTCTCCTAAATCCTTCACAGAAAAACATTTTCCAAGATAGTCCTTAACTTCCTTAAGCTTTGGAATGTTATTTCCCATGATCAAAATGTCGTCGACATATAGGATTAAGAATACTACATCACTCCCACTAGCTTTGCGATATACACATGGCTCATCACGATTTTGAATAAATCCAAACTTTTTGATTTCTTCATCAAATCGTTTATTCCATTGACGTGATGCTTGCTTCAAACCATAAATGGCCCTTTGAAGTTTGCATACACCGTTTGGAAATTTTGGATCAACATACCCTTCAGGTTGCTCCATATAGATGTCCTCATCTAAGCGACCATTCAAGAAGGCAGTTTTAACATCCATTTGCCAAATCTCATAATCATAGTATGCAGCTATGGCTATGAGAATCCTAATAGCTCTAATGTCTGCTACTGGAGAAAAGGTCTCCTCGTAGTCAATCCCATAGGTTTGAGTGCAGCCTTTAGCCACCAGACGAGCTTTATAGGTGTGTACTTTACCATCCATGTCAGTCTTCTTCTTGTATAGCCACTTACTCCTAACTACCTTGGCATTAGGAGGGCGGTCTACTACAATCCAGACTTTATTGACTTTCATGGATTTCATTTCCTCATCCATTGCACCTTGCCATAAAACCTTATCAGGGTCAATCATAGCAGCTCGATAATTAGCAGGTTCTCCAAGATCCCCTACTTCATCATCCTCAACCTCCATGTTTAGACAGAGACGGTTGGGTGCATTTTTAGGCCTTTCGGACCTACGGACAGGAATTAATTCCGGTGGAGGACCCAGACTTTCAGGCTCTACTGGAATCTCGCTAGTGTTTTCAGAAGGTAATGTATCTATATGATCATCTTCCAGATCACAATCTCTCCCACTGAATTCTTGAGATATGAGATCTCTTTCAAGAAAATCTCCATACCTTGCAACAATTACTTTGTTTTCAGGTGGAAAGTAAAAATAGTAACCCATAGTTTCCTTAGGGTATCCTACAAAGATACACTTGACAGATCTCTGTTTGAGTTTATCAGCTGAGTCACGTTTCACATACGCCTCACAACCCCAGACCTTTAAATAAGACATATTCGGCACTTTGCCATGCCATATTTCATATGGTGTCTTATCAACCTTCTTAGTGGGAACCATATTAAGAATACGCACAGCAGATTCTAAGGCATAATCCCAAAAGGATAACGGTAGAGTAGTAAGATTAAACATAGATCGTACCATATCTAGTAGTGTACGATTTCTCCTTTCAGATACACCATTTTGTTGTGGAGTATATGGAGAAGTAAGATTCTGAACTATTCCGTTCTCACTTAGATAATCTTTAAACTCTTGGCTTAAATATTCACCACCTCTATCGGATCGAAGAGCTTTAATCTTCTTTCCTAGTTGCAGTTCTACTTCTGCTTTGAAAACCTTAAATGTTTCAAATACCTCATGTTTATGTTTAAGCAAATAAACATATCCATAACGACTGAAATCATCCGTAAAGGTTAAGAAGTAGCTAGCACCTTTCCTTGACACATGTCTAAGTGGTCCACACACATCAGTATGAATTAGACCAAGTAGATCTGTAGCTCTTTCAATATTGCTATTAAAAGGTTTCTTTGTCATCTTCCCAGAAATACAAGATTCGCATTTATCAAATGATTCCTCATTGATACTTTCCAAAAGACCTTCACGTTGAAGCTTTTGCATGCGAGTCTTGCCAATATGGGCAAGTCTACAGTGCCAAAGATAAGAAGAATCCAAGTCTAACTTTCTCTTCTTATTGATGCTAAAGACAGAATTATTATTCTTGGTGACATTTTTATTCATGTCAATTTCAAACACACCATTCACAGAAATAGCACTAAAATAGAATACACCATTTAAAGAAACAGAAATTCCATTACTAGCAACAGTATGTTTAAAACCAAGATCCAACAAACATGAAAAGGAAACAACACCTCTAACAATAGAAGGTGCAAAGTAACAATTGTTTAATTTCAGTACTAAACCAGAAGGTAAAACTAAATCAAACGTTCCTATGGCTTCAACAACTGCTTGTGCTCCATTGCCCATATGCAGATATTGATCCCCATAAGCTAGTTTCCTTTCAGCATTAAATCCCTGCAGCGTATTACAAACATGAATACCGCATCCCGTATCATATACCCAAGAATTTAATTTGTGAGTTAGATTGAATAATTCAATTGCAAATAAATTACCTGAACCTGCAGCACTATGCTCAGACTTCTTCTTATTTGCTCGCAACTCTTCGAGATAAAGAGGGCAGTTCCTCTTCCAATGCCCAGTCATGTGGCAGTGGTGACAAGCTTGATCCTTATTAGGATTTTCCTTTCTCTTCTTGGGATTAGGCTTTGGTTGAGAAGGCACAACTTGCTTGTTCTTATCAGCCTTACCCTTCCCTTTTTTCTGCTTGTTTCCTTGCGGTTTTGACTTGTTATCCCTACCCTTTTGTATTGAGAATACTTGAGGAGTAGGGGTGACCTTGTCCTTCAAACCCTTTTCATAGTCAATGAGCAATGCGTGTAAATCACTCACTGTCTTCCCCACGCAATGCATATTGAAGTTTCTTACAAAATCACCGAAATCCTTGTTAAGGGACCTGTTGATTAAGTTAACTGCCATATCATTGTCGTATGGTTTCCCAAGTGTATGTAATTGGTCCATGAGCCCTTTCATTTCCAATACATGTTCACTTACAGATTTACCAGGGGCCTGTTTGCAACTATGTAGAGTATCTACCAGATCGTAGATCTCTACAGCAGGAGGTTTCTCAAACATTTTTCGAAGTTCAGCCAGCATGTTTTGGGGTGGATAATTTTCAAACTGCCTTTGCAGAGCAGGTGACATTTTTCCAAGCATAATACAAGCCACATCAGAGTGCTTTTTATATTCTGCTTTCCATGCTGCCTTTTCTTCAGCTGTTGCAGTCTCAGGGGGTTGATCAGGACAAGGCTTATACAAATAATCATAAGTATCAGCTACTCTCAAGACAATTCTTAGAGAACGATGCCATTCATTGAAATTTGGGCCAGTCAATGTTTCTCGTTCAAAGAAAGTTTTGAACGCAGAACTTAAAGCGTTATTGTCGGAATGAGCCATTTCTACAGAAAAAGTTCAAAAAATCATTAGTATTTTCGATAATACCATTTTTCAAGAAAATAAAATATACCCAGGTGATATACATATAACCATAGTATCTCCTTGAAAACTAGAACCCATATTGACATAAACCCATCACATCAGTTGATCTGCTAGTGATGAATGTATTCAACATGGTAACTTGTCGAACAATTAATTGACAAACATTTTTCAATTTCTAGATATTTATGGGATTTACATTGCCAAACTTGTTGCATTGTAAACATGTTTCATCCCATCTTAATGCCTTGAGTTTCTAGATCTCACTAAGTAACTCAATTAAGTCATTCTAATCTAAAAAACGTAAACACATTCATGTGAGATCTCACTCACTCACGATAGGTTTCTTTCCATTACGATATAGTCCAAGGTCTCACTTGACTTAATCATAATTTCAAGTGTCCTTTAATTAGATGGCATTAGACTTAAGTTTTAAGGGTATTCATTTTTGATATGTGAATCAAAATTATGTATGGAGAAGCATGCATACAACTCCATAGCATCCATTTAATAAAACATTTTTATTAACTTTTTTTTAGGTGAAGATCAAATAAACATATTTGGTTGATGGCATTGGATGAACCAATTAAAGAAATGCCTCCAATTCTCACTCACACCGTACTTTTGCATAAGTCTTTCAACTTAGTGTTTCGGGTGTGTAATTGAGACAAATCAACCTTAAGGTAATTTTTGTACTATATGAACAGTCGTAGGTAACTCCAATTTGACGTACAAGCAAGCCGAGAATTTGGTCAGCGCTGAAGCATAACCTCCTTCTTTAGTCGGGTTTGACCAGCGACGCGTTAAACTTCCCACACAGTTTGTCATTTTGGATGAGCCTTTTCTTACCATTCAGTACAAAAAATTACCAATCAACTATTTGATCTTCAAAACAATTCTTAATTTTTATAGGATTTAGTCCATATTATTTTTCATTGAAAATTACCCTTTTGTTTACAACAATTCAACATAATTTTAAATAAACAAAAACAAGTAATTAAAATAATAGACTAAAATTATAAACACATAATAACATTTATATGCATTTATAGGTAAATCATATAGCCACATGCATTCCATTTATATGATGAACCCTAATTAAAATCTAGGTTTTACTTATCATATAATCACAATCAATATATATAAGTCTTCCCGAATTTTAGATTTATCATACTAAATTAAATGGTCATACAATTCATGTAACAAATAAGATCTTATGATCCATGATAAACATGCATGTTTTCCATGGATCCATACAATTTAATTACATGTTACTTAACAATTAATTAACAAGACCAAGATCGTAACCCATATACATGCATGACAATTTAACCATGTATAAAATTATGATTATTAGGTTTTAATATTTAAAATTTTCGATCAAAACAAAATTTATGTTCGAACCAAAAAAAATTTTGTATAACCGAACCTAATAAAACTTTGAGCAAAAAATTATTTTTGGTTCACACAAAAAATTTTCTTCGAACATTTACAAAATTTATTTTCGAACCACAAATTTTTTTTTTTTTTCTTTCAATCGAACATTACAAAACTTCGAGTATTAAAAAAAATTCGGTTCAAAAAAAATTTCCGATCCAAAAAAATTAAATATAAACCATAAATCATTATAATTTGGTAATTATTAACATGTTAAAAATTTGGCTCTGATACCACTGATGGAATTATACATTCATAACAATTTATAATTATAACATCAAAGTATAAATATAGCGGAAGCAATTAGGATCAATTAACATGCATAAATAATTAACCAAGATTAGGGTTACATACCTTTTGATTCTAGCAAGAACAAGAATCAATAAACTCCAAGAACAATCTAAAGGAAGATTGAATCACCGTCTTGTACACACGCTATTACCAAGTTAACCAAGAACTAGCTCGTTAATCACGTAAACCGGTAAACAAGAAATTAATTCGGGTTAGTATGTTAATACTATTCAGCCGAATATATTGAAGACAAAAGAGAAGTGATTTTTGGCTTTTACAAGTGTATTTACCCTTGAAAAACCCTTTGGTATTTATAGGGTAAATATTAGTGTTTGAGTTCTATTAGGATAAGCCTTAACATTGAAGCTAATCCTATTTCAACACAAACTCTATAATTCCATTGATCTCCAATTTCTCTTTTAGTCCTTCTTGTTTAGTCGTTAGCCGTTACCATTAAACACTTAACGATCGTTAACTATTTACGTGTAAAATCAATAAATAAATATTTATTAATCGTTAACTTGTAGTGAGTGCAATCCCGTGATCTTGAGTTCGATCCTAACACACAACTATTATTTTTACGTCCATAAACTAACAGCTCCCACTTGGACAAAATTTAATAGTGTGATCACATCGGTTAGCGTCTAGTTACACGCCGATGCCTCTAGTACGATCTCAAGTAAGGTCTCCTGGAAAAACCTTTTAATGATTCATCATTATTATTATCCTTTTGTTTCTAATACAATGTTAATAAGGATATGGATCTCAAGTCATTCCTTAATTAACTGATTCTGTTTCTCGTTTATCCGATTGAGCAAGATTACCAAATCTTCTGAACGTATTCCAGAAAATCTTGGGTGTGGCCACACATACATCTTACCAATCCCACGAGGGGCCCAGCTGTATTAAACTTCAAAACGAATTTGAAGGAAACAAATTCTTTATTTGACTACAAGCAAAACTTATGAATTTTGCAACACTTCTGAAAACAATCCGTATAGCTACCAGTTACGTATAGCGTTAAATTGCCTTACAGAAATGCACTAGATCCATGACAGTTTCCTGGTATCTCAAGTCTGAGGATAACTATTTATGATTTACTTAATGACAAGATCCATAAAGTACAATCACATAGTTGGGATAAGTCCTATATTCAATTCATCAAATATCATTTAAATTTGGTATGTAATCACATCAATATACTTTCAAGTATACCCGACCAACATTTAAATTTGTCTTGATTTAATAATATTCCCATATTATTAAACGACAACGGACATTTAGAATAATTTAATATTCATGGATTTAAAACATGTAAAATAGGATACAAAATTAAATAACAAAATAAACACAACCATCATTTTATTTTATCAAATAATAATGTTTACACATCCTTTATCCAAATACTAATCACAGATATGCATGAAACTACTAGCTAATCGAAGTCCAATTCCATTGGCATGTTCACTAACTTTTCCTCTAGGTAAAGCTTTAGTAAAAGCATCAGCTAGGTTTTTATCTGTGTGAACTTTTATTAACTTGATTTCACCACTCTCGACTTGTTCTCGAACATAGTGATATCTCCGCAGAAAATGTCTGGCGCCTTTCATGACTCCAGGTTCATTGGCGAATATGATTGCAGCAGAATTGTCACAATACATATTAATAGGTTTACTTATTGAAGGCATCACTCCAAGATCTTCAACAAACTTCCTAATCCAAACTGCTTCCATTGCAGCTTCTGACGCAGCCATGTACTCAGATTGTGTCGCATGCATCGCAATGGTAGTCTGCTTCTTGCTCTTCCAGTCTACTGCTCCTCCA
Source organism: Tanacetum coccineum (assembly GCA_026074375.1). Lineage (NCBI taxonomy): Eukaryota > Viridiplantae > Streptophyta > Magnoliopsida > Asterales > Asteraceae > Tanacetum > Tanacetum coccineum. Next base: position 35,886 of record BQNB010038292.1, on the reverse strand, counting down.
TTGATAACAAAGACATAACCCGTCTGAGACTTCGTATCATCTTTATCACACTGCCAGGACGCATCACAGAAACCTGTAACATCAAGTTCTGTATCTGGAATTCCTCCATACACCAAAAACATATCTTTCGTATTCCTTAGATACTTTAGAATATGTTTAACAGCAACCCAGTGGAGCTTCCCCGGATTCTGTTGATACCGACTGACCAAGTTTTGAGCAAATGCCACATCTGGCCTTGTGCACCTTACAGCATACATGATAGATCCTACAGCCGAAGCATAAGGTACCTTTTTCATGTAAGCTTTTTCCTCATCTGATGAAGCACACATTTCATTACTCAAATCATGTTTGACTTCCATCGGTATAAAACCTTTCTTAGAGTTTTGCATATTGAATTTCTTCAATATCTTATCGATGTAAGCACTTTGGTTAAGTCCAATCAACCGCAGAGATCTATCTCTATATATCTTAATTCCCAGAATGTATGCAGCTTCTCCTAAATCCTTCACAGAAAAACATTTTCCAAGATAGTCCTTAACTTCCTTAAGCTTTGGAATGTTATTTCCCATAATCAAAATGTCGTCGACATATAGGATTAAGAATACTACATCACTCCCACTAGCTTTGCGATATACACATGGCTCATCACGATTTTGAATAAATCCAAACCTTTTGATTTCTTCATCAAATCGTTTATTCCATTGACGTGATGCTTGCTTCAAACCATAAATGGCCCTTTGAAGTTTGCATACACCGTTTGGAAATTTTGGATCAACATACCCTTCAGGTTGCTCCATATAGATGTCCTCATCTAAGCGACCATTCAAGAAGGCAGTTTTAACATCCATTTGCCAAATCTCATAATCATAGTATGCAGCTATGGCTATGAGAATCCTAATAGCTCTAATGTCTGCTACTGGAGAAAAGGTCTCCTCGTAGTCAATCCCATAGGTTTGAGTGCAGCCTTTAGCCACCAGACGAGCTTTATAGGTGTGTACTTTACCATCCATGTCAGTCTTCTTCTTGTATAGCCACTTACTCCTAACTACCTTGGCATTAGGAGGGCGGTCTACTACAATCCAGACTTTATTGACTTTCATGGATTTCATTTCCTCATCCATTGCACCTTGCCATAAAACCTTATCAGGGTCAATCATAGCAGCTCGATAATTAGCAGGTTCTCCAAGATCCCCTACTTCATCATCCTCAACCTCCATGTTTAGACAGAGACGGTTGGGTGCATTTTTAGGCCTTTCGGACCTACGGACAGGAATTAATTCCGGTGGAGGACCCAGACTTTCAGGTTCTACTGGAATTTCGCTAGTGTTTTTAGAAGGTAATGTATCCATATGATCATCTTCCAGATCATAATCTCTCCCACTGAATTCTTGAGATATGAGATCTCTTTCAAGAAAATCTCCATACGTAGCAACAATTACTTTGTTTTCAGTTGGAAAATAAAAGTAGTAACCCATAGTTTCCTTAGGGTATCCTACAAAGATACACTTAACAGATCTCTGTTGAAGTTTATCAGCTGGGTCACGTTTCACATACGCCTCGCAACCCCAAACCTTTAAATAAGACAAATTCGGTACCTTGCCATGCCATATTTCATATGGTGTCTTATCAACCTTCTTTGTGGGAACCATATTTAGAATACGAACAGCAGATTCTAAGGCATAATCCCAAAAGGATAATGGTAGAGTTGTAAGATTAAACATAGATCGTACCATATCTAATAAGGTGCGATTTTTCCTTTCAGATACACCATTTTCTTGTGGAGTATATGGAGAAGTAAGATGCTGTACTATTCCATTCTTACCTAGATAATCCTTAAACTCTTGGCTTAAATATTCACCACCTCTATCGGATCGAAGAGCTTTAATCTTCTTTCCTAGTTGCAATTCTACTTCTGCTTTAAATACCTTAAATGTTTCAAATACCTCATGTTTATGTTTAAGCAAATAAACATAACCATAACGACTGAAATCATCAGTAAAGGTTAAGAAGTAGCTAGCACCTTTCCTTGACACATGTCTAAATGGTCCACACACATCTGTATGTATTAAACCAAGTAGATCTGTAGCCCTTTCAATGTTATTATTAAAAGGTTTCTTTGTCATCTTCCCAGAAATACAAGATTCGCATTTATCATATGAATCATCATTGATACTTTCCAAAAGTCCTTCACGTTGAAGCTTTTGCATGCGAGTCTTGCCAATATGGGCAAGTCTACAGTGCCAAAGATAAGAAGAGTTCAAGTCTAACTTTCTCTTCTTATTAATGCTAAAAATAGAATTATTATTATTCTTGGAAACATTATTATTCATGTCAATTTCGAACACACCATTCACAGATATAGCACTAAAATAGAAAATACCATTTAAAGAAACAGAAATTCCATTACTAGTAACAGTGTGAACAAATCCAAGATCCAACAAACAAGAAAAGGAAACAACACCTCTAATTATAGAAGGTGCATAATGACAATTGTTTAATGACAGTACTAAACCAGATGGTAAAACTAAATTAAACACTCCTATGGCTTCAAGAGCTGCTTGCGCTCCATTTCCCACATGCAGTGTTCTCCATAGGATAGCTTCCTTTTCACTCTAAATCCCTGTAGCGTATTACATATGTGAATACCGCATCCAGTATCATATACCCAAGAATTTATTTTGTGAGTTAGATTAAATAATTCAATCATAAATAAGTTACCTGAAGTTGCAGCACCATGCTCAGCCTTCTTGTTCTTATTTGTGCGCAACTCTTCGAGGTAAAGAGGGCAGTTCCTCTTCCAGTGACCAACTACGTTGCAGTAGTGACAAGCTTGATCCTTCTTTGGATTTTCCTTCTTCTGAGGAGGGTTTTGCTTAGGTTTTGGTTGATAAGCCACAACTTGCTTATTCTTATCAGCTTTGCCTTTGCTTTTACCCTTTTTGTTCGCTTGCGGTTTTGGCTTATTCACCCTACCCTTTTGAATAGCAAGTACCTGAGGTGTAGGGGCCTTGTCTTTTAAACCCTTTTCATAGTCAATGAGCAATGCGTGTAGATCACTCACTGTCTTCCCCACGCAATGCATATTGAAGTTTCTAACAAAATCACCAAAATCCTTGTTAAGGGACCTGTTAATTAAGTTAATCGCCATATCATTGTCATAGGGTTTCCCAAGAGCTTGTAGTTGGTCCATGTAACCTTTCATTTCCAACACATGAGCACTTACGGATTTTCCTGGGGCTTGTTTGCAGCTATGCAGGGTATCCACCAAATCGTAGATCTCTACAGCTTTAGGCATTTCAAACATTCTTCTAAGTTCATATAGCATGGCTTGCGGAAAATATAGTTTAATCTGCCTTTGAAGAGCAGGTGACATTCTTCGAAGCATTAAACAAGCCACATCATAATGTATTTTGTATTCAGCTTTCCATGCAGCTTTAACATTCTCAGCAGCATCCTCAGGGGGTTCATCAGGACAAGGCTTAAACAAATAGTCATAGGTACCCGCCACTCTCAAGACAATTCTTAGTGAACGGTACCAATCATTGAAATTGTCGCCAGTCAGTTTTTCTCGTTCAAAGAAAGTCTTGAACGCAGAACTTAAAGTGTTGTTATTATCGGGTTGAGCCATTTCTACAGAAAAGTTCAATTAATTAGTATTTTCGATAATACATTTTTCAAGAAAATAAAATACCCAGGCAATATTCATATAACCATAGAATTTCCTTGAAAACTAGAACCCATATTGACATAAACCCATCACATCAGTTGATCTGCTAGTAATGAATTTATTCGACATGGTAACTTGTCGAACAATTAATTGACAAACAATTTTCAATTTCTAGATCTTTATGGGATTTACATTGCCAAAAACTAGTTGCATTGTAAACATGTTTCATCCCATCTTAATGCCTTGAGTTTCTAGTTCTCACTAAATAACTCAATTAAGTCGTCTAATCTAAAGAACGTCAAACTTGTCCATGTGAGGTCTTACTCAATCATGAAGGTTTTCTGTCCATTACAATCTAGTCCAAGTTCTCACATGACATAAATTGCAACTTCAAGTGTTTGTTAATTAGATGGCATTCGACTTAAGTTTTAAGGGTACTAATGTTTGATGTGTGGAATCAAAATTATGTATGGAGAAGCATGCATACAACTCCATATCATATGTTTAAAACTTTTATTAACTTTAGGGCAAATTAAATAAACAAAGTTTGGTTGAGGCATTGGAATGAACTCAATTAAAGAAAGTACCCATAATTATCGTCCACAACTAACTTTTTGCATAAGTCCTTTCGACTTAGTGTTTGGATTTGGAAATTAGGGCAAATCAATCCTAATAGTAAATTTGTACTTTTAAATATCGTAGTAACCTCCATTTACGCACAAGCAAGCCAGAAATCGGTCCCAGGCGCTGAAGCATGACCTCCTTCTTTAGTCGGGTTCGACCAGCGACACGTTAAACTTTCCACACAGTTTGTCAAATTGATGAGCCAATTTTTAACTATTTTGCACTAAAATTACCAATCAACAAACCTTTTGAAAATTTTAACACTTCAAAACATTTCTGAATTTATAATGATTAGTCCATATTATTTTTCTATAAAAAAATTACCCTTTTGTTTACAACAATTCCCGCGATCAATATATAAACAAAACAAGTAATTTCTAATAAAAATAAAACGACTAAAGCATTAAACACATAATAACAAATTTATATGCGTTAAATAAAACAAGTAGCCACATGCATTCTTTTTTTTAAATCCTATTAATAATCAATACTAGGTAAAATAATGCATATAAACTAAACTATGACTTTCACTGTTTTTCATCTAAATGAACAAGTGCCCACAGCATCGACGAATCGACCGCGTAAGTCATTAGTTAATATATACCAAATTGCATCATAATTATTCATTAATATATTATTGAAGTCTTCCCCAAATCCAAGAATTATCAAAACATTACATGAGAATAATCTTAACAATTAAATAATTAACAACTATAATCCATGCCAAACATGCATGTTTTCATGGATTAAACATAACAATTATTCACGTTGTCACAATATTGCATACTAAACACATAAACATAACATGTTAATCCTAGGGTTTCTAATCAAAATTAATTACAAATACAAACCCAAAAAAATTGATTTAAAGGCTTCGGCCTAAAAAAAATTTTGGTTCGATTTATTTAAACCCTAAATTTAAATTAACAAGTAAAACTCAAATCAAGATTCGTTTTCTATGTGTTTTGGTAATTAATTACACATTAATCTAGGCTGATGATGCCACTGATGGAATTTAAATACATGACATTCATAATAAATAATAACATCAAAGTAAACGTGCGGAAGCGAATAGAGGATCATATAACATGTAATTAATTAACCAAACATAAACGTATGCGTACCTTGTGATTCTAGCTAAACAAGAATCAAAACCTCTTACACTTTTGTAATTCAAACCAAGATTCAAAGTGTGATTGAAACACGTTCTTGTACACACGTACTAATACCAAGTAAACGATATGCTAGTAATTAACACAAAACTATTTTCTTGACACTCAAAAAATTCGATCGATCACAAGGGGTGTTTGCCGATCGGTGTAGCCACAAAAAGGAGAAGAGAAGAGACTTTAGGTATTGTATGTATACAAGAGATGAGAATACAATGACCCTAGGCCCTTTATTTATAGTGTGGAAAATTTAGAGAGCAAGTTAGACAAGGATTAGGATATCCTAATCCTTCATTCGGTTGGCCCAATCCCAAATGGATTCTAAAACCATCTTTGATCTCTTTAATTCCATCTATAGTCCTTTCCTATTAGTTAACAGTCGTTAGTCATTCTCCGTTAAATACTAACGGTTGTTATATGTTTTGTGCATTTAATAATTAAATATAACATTTTATAAATAATTATTAAACATTTACTCTTCATACGTAAAGTGTGCAATCCCGTGATCTCGAGTTCGATCCTAACACACACCTATTAATTTATGTCCATAAACTAACATATTTATTTCCTCCTTTTGACTTCTTTATTTAAACCCGAGTCACAAAATATTAATTAGTTTATAATTAGATGCACATCTGCATCCTTAGTTGTAATAATAACAAGGTTTTAAGCCCGCGCGTTGCCGCGGGACGTTCGATACATCACAGCCCGAGCCGTTACGCGTTTCATACTTTTCTAGTACATTTAAGCTAAAATATAAACGAAAATGTGCAAGAGATTAACTTGATTCATACTATCATGATACATTAACAAATGTGTATGCAATGTTGTTGGTACTATACCAAGCCCTGAAATAAACTTCCTAATCCAAACAGCTTTCATCGCAGCTTCTGAAGCAGCTATGTATTCAGCTTCTGTAGCAGACATTGCAGTAGTACTTTGCTTGGAGTTTTTCCAGTTCACTGCGCCTCCATTCAAAATGAAGACATATCCTGTCCGAGATTTTATATCATCTCTATCGGTCTCAAATTCAGCATCGCAATAGCAATCAACTCGAAGTTCAGCTTCCGAATTTCCACCATAAACCAAGAACATATCTTTAGTATTTCTTAAATACATAAGAATATTTTTCACAGCAGTCTAGTGAGGTTCACCAGGATTCTGTTGAAACCGGCTTGTTATATTTTGCGCTAACGCAACATGAGGTCTAGTGCATCTCACTGCATACATAATGGATCCCACAGCCGAAGTATAAGGTATATTTTTCATATGCTTCACCTCTTCAGGTGTTTGTGTTTTGTTTAAGTCAAGTCTTTCTTGCATGGGGATATGACCATGTTTGGAATTATCTAGTTTATATCTCTTTAAGATCTTATCCATGTAAGCATTTTGACCAAGTCCAATCAATCGCTTTGACATATCTTTGTAGATTTTGATTCCAAGAATAAATGCTGCTTCCCCCAAACCTTTCATAGCAAAACACTTTCCAAGATAATCTTTACACTTTGTAAACTTGGAATGTGATTTCTCATGATGATTATCTCATCAACATACAAGATGAGGAATATAACATTACTCCTACTAGCCTTTTGATATACACGTGGCTCTCAAGATTTTGAGCAAAACCAAACTTTTTGATTTCCTCATCAAATCTTTTATTCCAGCTTCTTGATGCTTGCTTAAGACCATAAATGGATCTTTGAAAGCTATGCATACCTTTCTGGGATGATTAGGATCAACAAAACCTTCAGGTTGTACCATATAAATGTATTCCTCAAGATAACCATTTAAGAAGGCAATTTTGACACCCATTTGACATATCTCATAATCATAGAACGCCGCTATAGATATGAGAATCCTAATAGCTCTAATGTCAGCGACGGGTGAGAACGTTTCTTCATAATCAACCCCGTAGAGTTGAGTATAAACCGTTTGGCTACAATATAGCCCTTTATGATGTGTGGACTATGCCATCCATGTCAATCTTATTCTTAAAATCCACTTACTCCAACAGTCTTACAATTAGGAGGAAGATCAACCAAGACCCATACCATATTGTCTATCATGGATTGCATTTCCGCATTCATAGCATCGATCTACTTATTAGATTCTGAATCTAACATTGCAGCTTTATAGCTAGCGGGTTCATTAAGATCCCTTAGGCTATGCTCCTCCGCCTCTACATTTAGACATAAACAATTTGGAGCTCGATGTGTCCTTTCGGACCTACGAATCGAAATCACTCTTGTGGTGGTTCAAAACCCTCCACCTCTTGAGGAATGTTGCTAGTGATTTCAGAAGGTGTTGTATCTTCTTCTTCTTGAATTTCTTCAAGATCTACCGCCCTCCCACTGATTTCTTGACTTATGAGACGCTTCTCAAAGAATTCAGCATACCTTGCAACAACAATTTTGTTTTCAGGTGGGAAGTAGAAATAGTAACCCATCGTTTCCTTTGGGTATCCTATGAAGATACACTTAACAGATCTTTGTTCGAGTTTGTCAGGCGTATCTCTCTTCACAAGAGCCTCACATCCCCAGACCTTTAAGTAAGACAAGTTTGGAACTTTTCCATACCACAGTTCATATGGTGTTTTGTCAACCTTCTTTGTTGGAACCATATTGAGAATGCGTGTTGCAGACTCTAGAGCATAATCCCAAAAGGATAAAGGCAGAGTTGTAAGATTCATCATAGATCGCACCATGTCTAATAAAGTACGGTTTCTCCTCTCAGACACTCCATTATGTTGTGGTGTGTATGGAGGAGTAAGCTGTTGAACAATTCCGTTAGCTTTTAGATAATCTTTAAACTCTTGGCTTATGTATTCGCCACCCCGATCTGATCGTATTGCCTTAATGGTCTTCCCGAGTTGATTTTCAACTTCATTTTTAAACACTTTGAACGTTTCAAAGACCTCATGTTTATGTTTAAGAAGATAAACATAACCATAACGACTATAATCATCTGTGAATGTAATGAAGTAGCTAGCACCTTGTCTTGACACATGTCTAAGTGGACCACACACATCAGTATGTATTATTCCAAGAAGATCAGTCGCCCTTTCGGGACGATGTGGAAACGATTTCCTTGTCATAGATAAGTAGAGTCCAAATTATGTTTGGCTCTTTTAGTGCTAACATTATACATAGAATTAACATTTGGTACAAGATTATGCATATCAATTTCATAAATACCATTACTGGGAATAACATTAAAATAAAACACATTGTTCTTAGAAACTGAAATTCCAAAATCCGTAAAACACTGGACAAATCCATTTTCTACCAAACGGTGAACTGAAACAACACCTCTAGTTATAGAAGGTGCATAATGACAATTGTCTAAACAAATCACAAGGATCTTTGAAACTGAAATTCCACATCGTAAAAATGAACAAATCCATTGTCTACCAAACGAGATCTTGACACTACCACTCTCTAGATATAGTAGGTGCTTAATGACAATTGTCTAAACAAATCACAAGTGCATTAGGTAAAACTAAGTCTAAAACTTCCAATTGCTTTCGACTTGTGCACGAACACCCATTGCCGCCTCGTTACAAGTAATGAGCTCCTTGTTTCAGCTTCCTTTCAATCCTAAATCCAATGTTTTGTAATAACATATGTTAGTACACAACAGTGTCATACACCCAGGATTTATTATTAGGGAAAAGAAACTAACTCTAATGTAAGATACCGAAGAACTTGGCAGAGCCAAATTGCTTCCTTTCTTTGCAACTCAGCAAGATACACAGGACGTTCCTTTTCTAATGTTTCCTACCTCCTTAATAGTTTGGTGGCAGGAATCATCTGTGCTGGGCGCTCCTTAGCAGTAGACTTAGGGTTGTTGGGCTTGGGGATATTAAACCTTTTTATCATTTTCCTTGCCATTAACCTTTTTCTTGCACTTTTAAATAGCGATTTATTATTGGCCTTCTGGATTTTACCACTTTTAATCATCATTACTTGTGGTGTTTCAGCCTTCTTAGGTAAACCCTTCTCATACTCAATAAGCATAGCATGAATTTCCACCTAATGTTTCACCCATGTTATGCATATTGTAATTTTCTTACAAATCCACAAAATCTTTAGTAAGGCCATTAAGGATTAAGCCTACTGAGATATCCTGTGGTAGCATATAACCAAGACGTTCCAGTTGGCTATCATTTCCTTTCATCTTTAGGAACTTAGTCAGCATTCTGATTTACCTCATCTTGTTTGCATGCATGGAAAAGATTGATTAAAGTCAACTTCTTCCTCTCAAGCTTGTTTCTCAAAACATTAGGATCTAAGCTCTGAATCATGTCATGACGGATAGTGCAATTCAACTTTCTATGTAGTTAGGAGTCATATCCCCTAAGATAAGACAAGCAATCTCAGTATGAGCATATATAGAGCTGTCCACGAGACCACAATGTTAGGTCAGGCACAGCCTCAGGAGAGGAGGTAAAGGATGTTCATTGACATGCATTTTCTTCTCGATCTCAAGACTAACTTAAGTCGAGCAACACCATTCATTGAAGTTATTACCATGAAAGATTTTCTTTTTCAAACATGACCTGAAAGGCGAATGGTTTATGTTTTGAACAGGTAGTGCCACTCTACAAAAACATAAATCGTTCAAGAATTAGTATTTTTCGATAAATAATCTTGATAGAAAAATTAGTACACCTGTTAATTAAATATACACTTATTTCCTGTGGTTAGGACCAACTTGACATCACCCCCACAAATCAGTTGATATGCTTGTGATGGTGTATTCTAAAGGTAATAAACGATTGAATTAATTCACAACTTTTGCAATTCCTAAACCCTATGGGGACTTTCTTTATTAACAATAATATCTAGTAAGCATGTTTCATCCATCTATGCCGCGTGTTACAGGTCGAACCACAACAACGCCAAGTCGTCACAAATTTTAAAACAGTATTATGTAACACTACACGTCTACGGAAATGCGTTAGAATTACTTGTGATTGCTAATCGACATGCGTATCATCTTAGGTAAAGAAGCTGAGTATACAAGTGTCTTTATAAATTGGATGCAAAAACTTAGTTGAACAAAAAGGGTATTGTATTTGAGTGGTCAGAATATGTACGTAGTAGCAATTGGATACATCTTCGTTATCAATTTATTTTAATAAAAATATTCTTTCTTATTTAAGTTTTTATTACGGTGTTCACTATTATATCGTATCTTATACATAATAGTGAGGACCTTTAAAATTGTCGTAATTCTTCAGTTTCTTTAAATTTAAAGTTTTGCTTTTTGTAGCGCGGGAAAAAGTTTATGAGAATGATTTTAATAATCATTCCAACCCTAGGGACAATTTCTGCGACTTTCCTACTATAGTATTCTTGGTAAGGATACTACAACGTAGTAGGTATTATAGGGTAATGTATCTTCAGCACCGAAAGTCTGAGGAGTCTCCCCGATCTTATTTTCCTTTGCAACTTTTATTGTTCTTTTTGCATTATGTCATTGATATAAATAAACACTTTAATTTAAAGAATACATTACAAAATATATATTGCTAGTCTTAGTCTTGGAAGATTTTATATAGGATGTATGCGAATCACTTGTGACCTTTTGCAATATAGATCGTTCATAATAAAGCTTATTTCGACAATCATTGTCTGGTTTTATTTTTTGTTTTCAGAAAAAACTCTTTATATTTTCTCATTAGTCTAGAACGTTAATAAAACAATCTAACATCAACTAAAACTAAATAACATGTTATTTAAACACACAATAACATTTAAGGCATGCATATCATGAAATTTGGTTCCTAATTATCTATTATTAAATCAGAATTTATTCATATAAGGCTCTTTCTCATATAAATCCCGGGCACTACATCGAAACAATCGATTGGCGTAAGACATTTATAATTAAACTATCCACGTGCAAACTTAAACTGTTTAACTATTTTTAGGCCCCATTGATTCACTAATAGGGTCTTCCCGAATTCTTGAATCAAGGATCTTACCAATTAAGAATAATATTTAAAATTATGTGTATTTTATTCCTATTTAATAACTAATCTTTTAACAATTAACTTGATTTAATTCTTATATCAATCCATGATAAATTTGCATGATTTTATCATGGATCCTTATTAACAATTAACATAAACTTAAAAACAATTAACAATTAATATAATTAAGGTTTTTATTAAATTGCATACACACCTTAAATTTCGTCTAATTATTTTTATTAACCTTCAAGATCAAATCTTTTTACAAAAAAAAATACGCCCAAGGAAATTAAAATAATTATGAAAACGCTAAATTTTTGTCCAACTTAATTTCTGTAATTAATAAATTCTACTCGGATGGATCGTGATGCTTGTTGGGTTTTTAATTCTAATTACCATATTTAATTATCACGAGGTACGCAGCGGATATAAATGATCCACGTGTAGAACATAATAATTATCAAGTTATGATATAAGGTACCTCTTTTGCACGAAAGATTCACCGTTTTAAAGGTAAACGTTAAACACCGTCTTCTATATAAGATTGTGTATATACAACGCGTAACCACTAGAATCAAGGTATGATTTCCTCTATGTGCCACTCCTATACGTTCTTAGCAAACGACGAGGTTTTTGCTAGTATAGAGTGTATAACTAACGATCTTATTCGTCTCTTGAATCTTTAACTTACGATACAATGAATCACCAAAAGGTGAGACCGTATTTAAACTAAAAGAAAACAGGGTGTCCTTGTATGTTTATTTCGATTTGCGAAGACACTCCAAAGATTCCAAGAAAAACTTGATACAGTCAATCAAAAGTAGGCAAAGAACAGTAGATCCTTTAGGTTTATTTTTAAGTTATTATCAATAAAAAAAAAAAACTATAACCTTATTTATAGACTTGATTTCTAATCCTGTGGGGATTAATTCTCTTGCTACTAAGGATACAAAAATAAACGAAACCAACCTTTAAACTTCGATTTATAATTAATTTAGTCCCTCAGTTTGTTACCATTTAAACGTTTAATAATTATTTTTATATCGTTAACTTTTTACGATCGTTTGTTATACATTTAGATATTATTACATTAATATATTTTCTCGTCATTTTACATATAAACGTGTGCTTCCCTTTGGATCGATTATAATTTTCCGGACAGATATTAATTCTTATATGGTAATAATCCAAAATTTCTATCTCAAATTCGTTTCTTATGATATTTTTTCCTAGTTCTCGTAAAATTATTTTGGCGGCCATGAATCCACGATGTGCATCTCTGAGTTTTCACACCAAGCATTGACAGGATGAAAGTTGGAAAGTTGCTATGTAAAAGGAAACTCCTTGCTCTAGAAGAAAAAGAACATGGGTTCTCAGAAAGTTGCCGAAAGGATAGCGGCTATAGACTCAATGTGGGTGTATTATGTGAAGTACAAACCAAATGGGGAGTAGAGCGATACTTGCTCGCCTGTGGCGAGGATTCCACTCAATGTGAAGGGTCGATTTTCCATGAACATTTCTGCTCCAGTGGCTAAACTCGTTACAGTTAGAACCCTTTTAGCCGTTCGGTTGTTTTTTATGTCTATTCCGAGTTGGTCAAGTTCTCGCATCAAGACATCAAGTTGTTAGTTTATTTTCATTTTAACGCGGCCAGGGTCATTTAAATTTTCAATGTGATTCATGGGTTGTAAACTTGGGACCTTTGAGTGTAACCTCAAAGTATCTTCACATCCACTATCAACATATCCATCTTTTGCCAAAACTTCTTTTGTCTAAAATACAATTTTTTGCTAAACCCAGCAAATTCATTGACTTGTAAATTTCGCAAAAAGGAATATTAACTTTGATCTGAGATAGTAAAAAAATAATTTATATTTGTCAGAAGTGGGATTTGAACCCACGCCCTCTTTCGAGGACCAGAACTTGAGTCTGGCGCCTTAGACCACTCGGCCATCCTGACTTGTTTGAACTAATTATTCAAGTTTTGCAACTATCCTATCTGAGTTTATCACTTTTTGCAGGTTATTATGAAAATAGTGATATTCACACTTGTGTTAATTTTACGGAAGTGTTTAGCTTGCCTTGCAAGGCAAAGCAAGGCCTTATGGCCGGTTTTATGTGGAGGTCGGTTAGGGAGCTTCCGGTCCTAAACTGACTCTTACATGGTTTCCTACCCCTTGCATCGCTATAAATAGAGGTGAGGGGATGCTAGTTCTTAACATTATTCTTGACTCAAATTGTAAGCTTTATTGGTGTTAATAAAGGGGTGTTCGAGGATATAACGTGTGCATATTCTTGTCGATAACTTTGTAGTTTCGTGTTCTTTGTTCGTTTGTCCAACGTAGGTTTCGCGTTCGGTGTTACACCTTGTGATCGACGTTAAGGATGTAGGTTCCGCGTTTGACATTTTCAGGTTGTGGTTTTGTTCAACACTTCAAAAGCACAATTTTCCATCTAAGTTTTCAGCACTTGGCAATTGGGGTAACATGAGTTTCGATCATTTCCTCGGGTTGTTCTGTTTCTATACACACCAGAATTGCAATGGGAGATACAACTAAAAAGAGATGATCAGAAGCAAGGTTTTAATTATGATAGCTTCTCGGAGGTATATCAAGATATAGAACATGATGTCCTGAGATAATCAGTGTTCAATACATCCACTTATGGAGGTAAATCAAGATATAGAACCATAGATGTTGGACTGCTTTGAACCAGTTCAACTAAGAGGTTGTTATGTTTCGCTCATTTCCTCAAGTTATGTTTTTATATGCACCAAGAATCCAAGATAGAGAGACAACTGAGCGAATGTAAAGAGATGACGAGAAGTAAGGTTTTACCTCTGGGAGCTTCTCGAGATATTGTCTGTATTGGTCTAGTTTAGTGTCTTCTTAAAATATCATAAGATCCATTCGCGAACGTAAATCAAGAATCAGAACCATTGATGTTGGACTGCTTGTGATGTTCAGGGCTCTTCCTGTAGGTAACTCACCATGTAGCCAACTTCCAGGTATGGAATCAATCTGCAACACATCAATTGTATGATGAACTTTTATACATGTTTTCCAAGATATATCATCGAACCTCTCAAATGTATCCAACCGTGATGTCGGGAGTGCTTAGATAAAGTTTAGTATTTATCTTTTCTATTTCTCATTTTTGTTATTTTTAATAATTGATTAGGATTTGTTTCCTAATCTATAGAGTCTTAAAACAAAAAAAAAAGATATTATCTTCCTCTCAAAGGAATTACATATCTTCTCCTTTGGTTAGATATTTAATATCACTGAGACATCAGGTATTAAGCGTCCATGGTTTGAAACCTCAATTGGATGCTTATCATTTGAAAAAGAATCATTCGTAAAGTCGAATTTCACAATGATGATAGATAGGCTGATAGCAATAGAAATAACTATGCGCATTTAACAAATGTTGTGCAGGGGTAGCATGTTGTTTATAGAGCTTAATTTGGAAGGGTGAACTGGAACATATGAAGTAGACGGACTATGAAACTTGGAAAATTGGGAAGTAACCAGACTATATGAAAGAAACGGCCAGTGGCATTAGATGATCAGGATGATAAGATTACTAAGCTATAGTATACTATTTGACTGCTTTTCTTCATATAAACAGAGACTGGTCTTTCTTTAACGTCGTGCTTGCTATTGAAAACTGGAGATAACAACTTTATATATGGTAAGCCCCTTATTTATTTTCTTCCACCTATTCTCCTAATTGAAGTGCTTATTTCTTTTCTTCCACCTATTCCACTAATTGAAGTGCTGATCAACTGGATTCTAACTCGGAAAATTAGTATGAAAATTATTGCATCTCTTATCCATCGGACTCTAAATTTTCACAGAATAATCATTTTAGAGCTGATATATGCGGAATGGAAGTTTTCTGCATCTTCAGTCGATTGTCCGCGAGTCAGAACTCAGCTGGTTTGAAAAAGATGCATATATTAGACCATCCTGGACCAGAAACCATTTCATCTACCAATGGCTAGCTTCCTGGGGGCAAAGTTCAGGTTCAATTTCAGTGCATTATTCTGATATTTGGCTAGTAAATAACAAGGATCGATTCGGTCGAACCAAGACCTTTCCCAGCGCAATGAGCTGTCCTATCATTCAAAAAGGATATGCTCTAAATTTCAAAGTTGACCATGATTGAAAAACATATATAGAAAAAAAGATGTATATGTACTTTTAAGATGGTTCAGTGCCAAAGTTCGTTATACTTTTGTGATGGTTTACTCTTCTATCTTTTTCTTATAAGCTTCAATTTGATGCATTAACCATTTTTTGTTGATTAAAATGACAAAGGAGCAAATGAACCAATGTTAAACTTGAATTGGAGGGGTGAGCCAGCCAAGGCAATAGTGCAACGCCAAGGCGACAAGAAAAGACCTCAATAGCAAGCCATTGTGGTGGGTCTTTCCCCATCAAAAATAAGATTAATATCGAGTGAGCCGCTGGCTCACATATCAATTATTAAACTCATAAGAACAGATACTACACTTGATCTTAGCCAAAAGACCGAGAAAGGTATGCCTTGAATCACCTTGGGCCTTGGTTTTTATAGCAGTATCCTTTGCTCAAGTTTCTTTGGTTTGGCGATGTGGGATGCATACCAGTTAATCTCTACTTTGCCTGCTTTATACATCCTTATGCCCTGCTCCTTGGCTAATTAGGCTAGGCTTTGCCATACTCAACGTCAATTAAGCGGATTTGTTATTCGAAATATATCAGCTTTATATGTCGATAAAAACAAAAAAATATGTTATAACATCATATTCTGAATGTGAAAGCATAGCAAAAAAGTGTTCATCATAGCCAAGGACCTAATCTTTATTTCTTCTGCAACTGCTCTTGGCTCCTCGGCAGTTATATCTGATAATCAAACGTATATACACAACAACTAAATAGCCCATAACAGTCAACCGAGAAGCAAATCATAATAATGTAAATAGATAATGTTCATCTTATATCATTACCACAATTCTCGCAGCTAAGAATTCTAATAACCTTAACGGCTTAACCCGAAAAGTTTTATTTACATTGTCCTTCCACTAGAACCACATCATCATCAAAGAAAAGGTTCATTCAATGCTGTGTGTCTTAACTCTTAACTAATAAAATCTTCAAAGTTCAAATCCATACACACTCCTAGAACATAAGAATGTAAAGAAAAAACAATATCTTAATACACAAACGGCCATAAGGTGTATAAAACAGTTGGGGAGACAAGTGACGAATATATCCAACCAAGTTTTCAACACTTCCATGGCAATTCGCAAAACATGAGGTTCGGTTGGAGACAACTGAACGAATGTAAAGAGATGCTGAGAAGTGAGATTTTACTTCTGAGAGCTTCTCGTGACGCTGTCTGTGTATGTCTTGAGATAATCAGGAAGATCCGTTCGTGGAGGTAAATCAAGAATTAGAACCATTGATGTCGGACTGCCTAGACTTTGAACATAATCAGAAATTTGGTATAATATCTAATGTCACTGAGACATAAGGTACTGTATGTCCATGTTTTCAAACCGTTACCATTTGTAAAAGACTTTTTTGTAATGTCGAATTTCGCAATGATAATAACGATAGAAATAACTTATCTTTTTTATAAGTTTTCATCCGCTGGTATACGTTTTCATCCGTTTTCATTCGTTTTTATACGTTTTCATCCGTTTTTAAACGTTTTCATTTGTTTTTATCCGTTTTTATACGTTTTCATCCGTTTTCATTCGTTTTTATACGTTTCCATCCGTTTTCGTTCATTTTCATCCGTTTTCGTTCGTTTTTATACGTTTTCTTCCGTCTTTATACGTTTAATCCGTTTTTATATGTTTCATCCGTTTTTATACGTTTTCATCCCGTTTCATTCGTTTTTATACGTTTTCATCCGTTTTTAAACGTTTTACCCGCTTTTATACGTTTTCATCCATATGATTCAAAAACAAAACAAAAAACTTGCCTATTTCAATTTCATTTATAATAGAAAAACGTGTCATATTTAAAATATTTACGGAAAACATAAACAAATGGTCTAATAAATTAAAAGAAGAATGAAGGAACAAACATCATCTTCATAGTTTAGAATAATTTAAAACGTTACAACTGTTTTTAACCGGTGCGATAAATTAATATCTAACCAAGGGTTTGACTTTTGAGCGAGATGTATGGTAGATCCATTCGTAGTCAGCAAGAGTTGAGTCGTCCTCGAGCTGCTTTTGGGGCAAGAACATTGTCTGCTGGTCTGCAGGAATATCTTCCTTGTCCTGAATCTTGACTTTCACATCCTTGATGGTGTCAGAGCTTTCAACTTCAAGTGAGATGGTCTTTCCAGTGTTAACATTCACCACACTTATCTGCAGTGTCATCAATGTGTCATCCACTATTGGGTTAATTCCAATGTGCAGGAAAACAAAAGTTAGTTAAAAGTCACACCTGTTGGTTCAAATGAACCATCACATCTTTTCACATAAGACACCTTTTCATTATGCATAAATAGAATATATGTAAAACATATCCTTCATAATGATGACAGATTAATGTAAACACGTTTATTTCATTGGGGTATATCGTGACTAAGAGTTATAGGTGTACGGTGAAGTGGCTTTTGCCTCTTCTATTTCGGGCCCCACCGCGGACACTCTCTGCGCCCCTCATTTCAACTTAACACAAAAAATACCCCTTCCACTTCATGACATATAACTACACAACACACAGAAAATGGGTGGGGCCCCATTTTTTCTATACGTTTCCTCAGTTTCGTTTTGATGTGCGAAATATGACGGGCGAAAGGGGGGTGGCGTTTGTGGTGGCGAGCCGCGGCGAGGGGCGACGAGTTGCCACCTCAGCCACGGCGAAGCCCCATCGCCATTATACCCTTTACTCTAAGTTTAGATCATAGATACGTACGTTAGGGGCCAACATTTGGCATCAGAGCTTTTGGTTTGGTTGTTAACCAAATCATCATATACCAGAAATAAAATTGTTTTTCGTTCGTGTTTTGAATCAAGAAAAAACCGATTTCCTTCGGCCAAAAAAAACAATTTGCAAAATTCGACTCCAACACGAATTCAAAATATCATATTTGTGTTTGTTCAAACTTTGTATCAAAAGGAATCCAACTTTTGTCAACAAAGGGATCAATCACTCTTGTGATTAATTCAACTGGCATCAAAAAGGTTCCTTTTTTGTTTTTGCAAATTTTTGTCTCAAGAACATCAAACCAAAAAAAAACATAACCCAGAATTATAAAAGGTTAGGCACGGTTACAAAATCAAAACCAAGATTCAAAAACAAAAAAAACACGTCGAACAGATAACACAAGTCATCATCAAAGGGGCGAAATTAAATCATCAAAAGAGGAACGAACACACCTGTTTTTGAAGAATCAAGAGTTGCACCCTTAATTGAATCACCAATTGATTCAGGTTGTCCAAAAAACGCCCCATCGATGCTTGTTTCAAGATCCCAAATCTGCGGAAAAACTAATTTCGCATATTCAAGGGAACTTAGGGTTCAGAACACAATCGTTAGAGAACAAGGACGGTTAAACCGGCCATACAATCGGCGGATTAACCGCCACAAGGAAAGAAGAAGAAGGAAAACCAACAGGTCTCAACAAAGAGACGCGTTTTCTCCAAAGAAAAAAAGGGGCGCAGTAATAGCATCAAAGGGACACACCGGGTTATATTAACCCATCAGGTTTAAAAAAAACCGATTAACCCCTCCACTTTTGTTTTTTATATTTTTCTAATCTATATTAGTTTTTATAGATATAGATTTTTTTTTGAAAAGTTACTCTTTAGATTTAAAAGTTAGTATTTTCGAACTTCTAATTAATTCTAGTAAACCTAGTGATTACACTGCATTAATTATATTAAAGGGATAAATTTAAGGGTAATTAACCTGAGGTTATTCAAATAAAAAATAAAAATCTCAAAGGATAGTTTTTAGAAAAAAAACTGTCCCATAAGTTATAAATTTGCCTGTAATGCACAAACAAAAGAGCTCACCGAAGAGAAATTTCGGAACACACTTCGTGTTAGATATTTCATTTGGGATTTATACATTATTTAGAGATTTGACAAAAGAAAGTGTGAGATAGTTCAAAGAAAAAAGCATACGGTTCTATTAGTTTCACCTCAATTCCATGTCCGATGTTAAAACCCTCGAATTACTCAACTTGGGCAATACGAATGCAAGTTATTTTAGAAGCAAATGGACTTTGGGAAATGATCGACCGATTTATAAACTGAGGTCAACATACAAAGAAAGATAAAACCGCTATCGCCTACATCTATCAATCATTACCAGAAGAACAGTTGCTACTTATTTCAAAATACAAGACTGCAAAGGAAGTTTGGGATGCTTTGAAGAAAAGACACGTAGGAGAAAACCGTGTCCAACAGGCCAAACAACAAACACTCAAATCAGAATTTGAGATGTTACAAATGAAAGAAAATGAA
Source organism: Tanacetum coccineum (assembly GCA_026074375.1). NCBI lineage: Eukaryota > Viridiplantae > Streptophyta > Magnoliopsida > Asterales > Asteraceae > Tanacetum > Tanacetum coccineum. The sequence goes on along the minus strand of BQNB010038292.1, from coordinate 15,970 downwards.
TCAGTGGATTATTAACTACAATAGTTAAAGGGTTATTGTTTATAATAGCAGCAAGCCTTGGATTGACATACGAGATTCCGTTGTCGTACGAAAATTATTAAATGCCGTACCCGAAAATTCATTCAGATTTGTTGCTTCTATGAACCAATACTCAGATTTAGAGAGATGTCAGTATAGACGAAGCAATCGAAAAGATTGAAGGACATTTGAAGTGAAAAGACTTAAAAGTAAGAAGGAAATACCAGTGGACAGTCAAGAGAGTTTGATGTTCACACGACATGAAGGCCAAGGAAAACCTTTTAGAGAACGTGGTCGGGGAAGATTTAACCAGTCTCGAGGCCGAGAACAAGACAAGAACAATTATCAATCTAAAGGGGAAGAACGAGCGTCTTTTGAAGAAGATACAAGAGACAAATCTCAAGTCACATGTTACCGATGTCACAAACTTGGACACTATGCCTATGAATGTCCAAACAAACGCAAGAATCAAGTCAGAGAACGGTCCAATCTTATTGAAGAAGATTTAGAGCCAACATTGATTATGGCGACTATAACTGAAAAGAAATGATACAACGAGAGTACCGCAGGGAGTGCAGAAATCGCAGAGAGTGCAGAAACCACAGGGAGTGCAGAAGACAGCAGGGAGTGCAGAAAATTCCAAATTCGATCAATGTTACAGTGAGTGTTAAAGGAAGCAAGAACGAAGACTAAATGAAGTTATGTGAGACGACTACAAATGAATTAAAGACCAAGTGGAGTTATGCGAGACTACTGCACAAGAATCAAAGATATTGAAGATTGAAAACCGAAGATCAAGTTCCTAACAATGAGACAACTTATTGGACTTAAAGATCTACGACAAAGCGATTGTGATTAAGGAGGAGAATATTGGGTTAATCCCAATCTGCAGGAAAACAAAAGTTAGTTAAAAGTTAGTTATAGACAGTTATTGTGAAAAGTCACACCTGTTGGTTCAAATGAACCATCACATCTTTTCACATAAGACACCTTTTCATTATGTATAAATAGAAGATATGTAAACAATCATCTTCATGATGACAGATTAATGAAAACAACGTTTATTTCATTTTTGGTATATCGTGACTAAGTTTAGATCATAGATCCGTACGTTAGGGGCCAACATCCACAAGACAGATGGTCGACTTGTTCTGGACGTAGTAGTAACCAAGGATATGGTTGTCTCCAAGCTGGTTTCCAGCATAGACCAGCTTCTGTTGGTCTGCGGGAACACCTACCTTGTCTTGAATGAAGGCTTTCACTTCCTTGATGTGGTGACTGAAATTGGCATACAAAGGGATCCTCTTTCCAGAGATGGTCTCGACATATACCTTCATTTTTCCTCTAAAAGCAAGGCACAAGATAGAGGACAGAATCCGCATTGATGTTGTAGTCGGAAAGGGTACGGCGGTGGTCGTTGAGCCAAACTCCGGTTAAGAACAGCCCTTGGTTGAAGGGAGCAACACCTACCTTGTCACGGATCATGAGCTTCACACAATGCAAGGGGTCACTCCGTGAAACTGTCAGAGAGAAGGTCCTTTCAGCGGCCAGTCATTGGAAAGCAGCTGGAAAAGATTCCTTGGTGGTGTGATCTGAGCAAGGATTAGGATACCATGTCATTCGGGCTATGTTTTACTGATGATAGGTTTGCCATTCTCTCATCAAAAGTCTTAAATGTTTGGGAACGCTTAGCCTAGGTAAAGAAGGAAAAAGCCATCTGAAAAAGCAAAAACAGAAGAAAGTAAGGATTGGAATCGAACAACAACTAGATAATAAGGAGAAATCAGATATGATCCCGAGTGTATGGAATTCTAGAGCAAGTAAAGTAAACTGAAAACATGTTGTTGTCTTACGGCATCAATTATTAAACTAGTGTCCCGCTTAAATTTAAGGAACAACGTTGTGTCATTATAAAACGGTGGACTTATTTGTACAATAAATTTTGTTACAGAAAACAGTGTAATGATGAACAACAAAGATATCCTACCAACAGTTAAAAAAGCAGACCCCAAATACGCAACATAAGATTCTAAAGTAAGGTGATGTTTGTTTTTACCAACTATACACAGTTATGGATCTAGGCCACATATATTTGTGTTATAAAATTTATTCATGTTAGAGCATAGGTAACGATATCACGAATGGAGTAAATCATTCAGTAAGACAAATCACAAATTTAAAAGATAAAACACACGACACTGAAATAAAAACACTTTGAAGATAAGTTGCAACAGATATCATATGAGCATGCCTTAGTTCAAACTACACAGAGCATCAAATACACACAAACATAAGTATCAATAGAAGTACCATCTACTTGTTACTGTAAGGTATATGCATTTTTTGTATAGTCGGTTCTTTGATTTAATATATGATGATTAGATAAAGTTATACGGTGAGTAGTGATTTAACACTTATTTATCGATATTTGACATAAATACTAATTGGACCTATATACGACTGTATTGAAACCACAAAGCATATAAATGTAGTTATTTTGTACATTCTGTATAAGTGAGAACGTCTTAAAAACAATTACACATTTTACTTAGTCGCATATCAAAAAGTGTTTGTAAAAATCTCATTCTTGTTGCTTCCTTAGGCCTAAGAAGTTAGAGCACTTGGTGAAATCACATATAGCCCTATGTAGTCTTTACACAGAAATTTAGTTTAATTTTTAATGTCACTGAAACATAAGATATTGTGCGTCCATATTTTGAAACCATAATTGTGCTTACCATTTGAAAAAGACTACTCCAATGTCGAATTTCACAATGATAATAACAATAGAAATAACTTTGCGTATTTGAAAAAGGTTTTTGTGCCGGGGTAGCATGTTGTTTATAGAGCTTAGTTCGGAAAGGTGAACTAGACTATATGAAAGAAACGGACTATGAAAGTTAGACAAATGAGATGATAGGATTTCTAACCAAGTAACCATAATATATGAAAGAAACGGTCAATGCAAATTAGACGATCAGGATGATAAGATTACTAAACTATGACAAACATGACCATTATGACCCTTTTTATAATATTTGACTGCTTTTCTTCATATAAATAGAGACCGGTCTTTCTTTAATGCCGTGGTTGCTATTGAAAACTCGAGATAATATATGTGGCAAGCCCCTTATTTCTTTTCTTCCACCTGTTCCACTAATTGAAGTGCTGATCAATTGGATTCTAAATCGGAAAGTTAGTATGAAAATTATTGCATCTCTTATCCATCGGACTCTAAACTTTCAAACAAGTGTAGCGATTTATGTAACAAATATAATATATAGAAAGCATCAGGTAGAGCTAGATATATGCGGGAATGTTGTTTTCTGATTTCAATCGATTGTCCGCGAGTCAGGTCAGACTCTGCTGGTTTGAAAATGATGCTTATTAGACCATCCTGAACAAGAAAACCATTTCATTACAAAATTTAGATTCCTGGGGCAAAGTTCAGGTTCAATTTCAATGCATTATTCTGATATCCTCCACAATCTATGGGGGAACGAGACCAACTTGTATGGTATGTGCTAGTAAATAACAAGGATCGATTGGGCCGAACCGAACTAAGACGTTTCCCAGCGCAATGAGCTGTCCTATCATTCAGAAAGGATATGCTCTCAATTTCAAAGTTGACCATGATTGAAAAACATATGTAGAAAAAAAATGTATATGTACTTTTAAGATGGTTCAGGCTAAATCAGCATCAAGCCAAAGTTAGTTATGGTGAATTGGTGATGGTTTACTCTTCTAGCTTTTTCTTGTAAGCTTCTTAGTTCTTTGTTGATTAAAATGACAAAGGAGCAAATGAACCAATGTTAAACTCAAATTGGAGGGGTGAGCCGGCCAAGGCAATAGTGCAACACCAAGGCGACTCGCAAAGACCCCAATAGCAAGCTATTGTGGTGGGTCTTTCCCCATAAAAAATAAGATTAATATCGAGTGAGCCGATGGCTCACATATCAGATATTAAACTGATAAGAACAGATACTACACTTGATCTTAGCCAAAAGGCCGAGAAAGGTATGCCTTGAATCTCCTCGCGCCTTGGTTTTTATAGCAGTATCCTCTTGCTTAGTTTCTTTGGTTTGGCGATGTGGGATGCATATCAGTTAGTATTCTACTTTGACTGCTTTATACATGCCATCCTTGTGCACTGCTCCTTGTCTAATTAAGCTAGGCTTTGCCCATAATCTATGTCAATTATAAGCTTCATGGAAAAACTTTAGCCTCATACTATGCGGATTAATCTATACGAAATATTATATATCTGCCTAAAAACAAAACAATATGTTATAACATCATATTCTGAATGTGAAAGCATAGCAAAAAAGGTGCAAGTTTTAGCCAACGACCTAATCTTTATTTCTTCTGCAACTAATTAGCCCATAACAGTTAACTCTTAGAATTTACTGCATTATCTGATGCGTCTGTAAAGTGGTGGTTTTGTGATAGATCAAAAATCCACGAGTCAAGTCACTTTCATAACCTTGGCGTTCCATAAGATATACTTGTGTGATTTTTATGATTAAATCATTTTAGTAATCACTCTTTCTAGCATGAAAATGATGACTATATATCAATACATGATTTGATTAGAATTTTATTAACCAAACACTTGCAATGGATTGGCTTATGATTCTTTGATTGTATCAAACACACCCTTAATTAAACATAATGAAAAGTATATTGACATTACATGGAGTTAATCCTTAATTTTATAGTGCCATTGAACACAGTATGATCAGCCAACACAGCATACAATATGCATCCACGGCATCCAAAACAAAAACTTTAACATGAACGTACTTTTAGTCTGCATGCAAGTCATAATATTGTAAGACTTAAACTCAAATGACTACGTAACATTAAGTTCATTCAGATAGACGTAAAACCTAGCAACGAATACTAGTTAATTTTGATATGCTACTTTCTATGATCGGCCTCCACCAGGTGCACCAGGTGGGACATCATGGCCCTTGCCTCGGGGACTTGGTCCTGATATCTTTTGTGGCATGTCAACGAGCCAACCAGGTGGATTTGGCACTTTGTGGCCCTTGCCCGGGGGACTTGGTCCTGATTTCTTTTGTGCGAGCCAACCGGGTGGGTTTGGAACACTAGGTGGGACACCGTGACCCTCCCCTGGACTCGGCCCTGATTCCTTTTGTTCGAGCCAACCGGGTGGGTTTGGGACACTAGGTGGGACACCGTGACCCTCTCCTGGGCTCGGCCCTGATTCCTTGTGATCGAGCCAACCAGGTGTATTTACTCTCGAGGCTTCGATTGAATACAAATCCTTTTGCACAACGAGTACAAAAAGAAAACAGACACTTAGCATGGTGATTTTCATGATTAAGCTAACAAAGAATTAAGACTAATGAGATACTTAATGTTGATTACACAGGCACATAAGTTTGTCAATTTATAAGCATTCTAAACGATACACAGTTAATAAAAAAATATTTCTAAAAGTATATTCATCCTAAGTTCGTAACTGTTCTTCTAGTTGGTCAAAGATAATAAATAATTACTATCTTTTGTGTTTAAAAACTTGTACAGTAACATTTAACTTTCAACTTTTGCATTGACGAAATATATTGTGCTGATTTTGTTGATTGATTAAGGTTGAATACAAAGTCTCTCAAATTTGTCAATTAACTATGTATACTAATTGGTCATAAATTGTACACTAGCACTATTTTTTGTATTAAAAAAAGTCGCACAGTAACAATATCAGTAACTTTCAACGTTTGCATATAGTTGAAGTATATTGTGTTGATTCTAAAATATCAGTAACTTTTTCTAAAATATTATTTCATTAATTAATTATAGTACACAATCATCCAAAAATATAAAGAATGTAAAATTACCTTAAGCTTGAGTTATATATACACTTTATTTTAGTTTTTGGTGATGTTGGAATCGAGCATAATTGCTTACACTGTATTGTTATGTCTTGTGGCACAAAGTAAAGCAAGCAAAATATAAAACTTCAAAAGCGGTATATAAGGCGTACCCAGTAAAACTTACAAGTAAACCAGATATAAAGATGGCGACTAGGGTTGCTGTTTCCATTATTATATAATTTCAAGACCACAATGGATCTATAGTAAGATCGTTGTGCAAATCAATAACTAATCATGTGTGCAGAACCGCATATCATCTCTCATAACAAAACCATGGACCGTCCACTGGCAAACAACACCATCCACTTTCGGAAAAACCAAAAGGAAAACGAAAAACTGTTAAATACTATTTGAGGTTCTGTTGCTTTGCGTGTATGTCACTATATGTTTGGCGAAAACAGCGGTAGCAAGAAGCAGTAGCACTAATCAATAGAGCATGAAGCGGTAGAAGTAGCAATAGTTTTTTTTATAAAGTGTTTGGTAACATAGTTGTATAGTCATAATTAGTAAGTGGAAACGCTACTTGCTCGTAAATGCTACTAGATGTAGCATTTTGATATGAAGCGTTTAGAAAAAGTACAAATGCTTGTTTGTTTATTTCGCATTTTGTGCAAAACGCTAACCCGCTGTTGTAAGTTGCTTCAAAACGCTCTTACTACTAAACATACCCGAATAATAAAAAGATGCAATTTTTTTTAATAATAAATAACTCGTGATGTGCCAACCAAAACAATATTATTCATAATGACGAGAACCAAAACAATATTATTCATAATGACGAAAAATACTAGTTCGACTACAATAGTACAATGTCCGTGTGTTGCCCCAGCATAACGATTCAATAAGGATATGCTCTCAATTTCACGCCGTTCAAAAAAGAATGCTCTCAATTTCAAAGTTAACCATGATTGAAAAGCATATTTAGAAAGAAAAAAATGTATATGTACTTTTAAGATAGTTCAGTCGGGTCAAAGTTTGTTATACTTTTGTGATGGTTTACTTTCCTAGCTTTTATTTTTAAGCATCTCAGCTTGATACCGCTGAATAGAATGACAATGGAGCAAATGAACCAATGTTAGACCAGAATTGGAGGGGTAAGCCATAAGCTCAGGGGCAATAGTGCAACACCAAGGCGACTCGCAAAGACCCCAATAGCAAGCTATTGTGGTGGGTCTTTCCCCATAAAAAATAAGATTAATATCGAGTGAGCCAATGGCTCACATATCAGATATTAAATCGATAAGAACAAATACTACACTTGATCTTAGCCAAAAGGCAGAGAAAGGTATGCCTTGAATCTCCTTGCGCCTTGGTTTTTATAGCAGTATCCTCTTGCTTAGTTTCTTTGGTTTGGCGATGTGGGATGCATATCAGTTAATCTGTACCTTGCCTGCTTTACACATGCCATCCTCGTGCACTCCTTGGCTAATTAAGCTAGGCTTTTCCATAATCAATGTCAGATTTAAGCTGTTTTTTAGACTCTTGTTTTTAGGCTAGTTTTCGACCCGTTTGTCTTTAGAGGCCCATTTCAATTTTGTACTCCTATTTAATAAGCGTATTGTATGAGTGGCTAATCAAGTCAAAGAAATAAAAAAAAACCTATTTATGCCAGTTTTGCTAAGAATTATCCTAAGGGTAAAAGCCATAAATACTCTACGTACTTACAATTATGACTCATTATACTCTACTAATTCTTAAATAGGTCATTTAACCGTGTGCCACGTCAGCATTTTTACCGGGTACTTGTACTTTTTATTGGTTTAACCGGTAAGTTGTAGTCAAACGATTTTTTTCGTTGACTTGTTTCCACCTCGACAAAACTCCACACGTTATAAGCTGATGTGTAATTTTTTTTTGTAAAAAACTAATATAGCCTATATAAATAGGTTAATATATCTTACTCAGTTATAACTAATCTTACCCCCAATTATAAACCCTAAAATGCAAACTTCTCAATTCCGTTGATTATAACTTCAATTGACTAGTGGTAAGTGATTAGTAACAAGTTTTATAGGATTTATCATCTTTAATTGTATCACATTGATGTTTTTATTACAAAGCCCTAATTAATTTTTTAAAACCCTAATTTTTGCAGATTCCTATACAAGATGGTTACTTTCGTGGTGGATTTGTACCACGATGGTTTATTTGCGTCTAATCCTCTTAGGTATCTTGTTGGGGAACATCGAGTTATTAAGGATATCAACTTCGAAGGTATGACATATGATAACTTTTTCCTTGTTATGCGTAGATTGGTACTTGATAAGCCCTTAAGTTTTTTCTATGTTCTTCCTGGAGTACCAATGAATATAGGTTTGAGACCAATTTGTAATGATGAGCAGTTAAATGATTTTGTCCAAGCCTTATTTGAGAATGATTGTCACCTAGATTTGTATACTGAGCATCAAGGGTATGATGTCCTAGAGATGATTAATGATGATAGACATTGTGAGGACAAAAGTGATAGTGATTTTGAAGATGTTGAAAAGGGTGATAATCTAGATGATGTTAACGATATTGTAGACTTTCAAACTGAGGGTGAGGAGAATGTTGACATTCCTAAGTTGTCAATAGATGACCCTTGGTTGAATAAGCTAGTGGGTAAGGGTAGGTTTGTAGGTGAAATGGAGGATCCCATCCCTGGTCTCAAGGGTAGGTTCGTTGTAGAACAAAATGACCCTGATGAAAACTTTGTATAGCCTAAGTATAAGGTGCAAAAGGATTTCCAATACCCATGTTTTGATCCGGACACTCCATGGAATGAGTGTAAACCTGTTTTAGGAATGAAATTTGAATCTCCTTCTCAACTAAAGCAATGCCTAGCTAACTATGGTGTCACACATGGTTATATATGCAAAATGACACTTATAAGTTGTTGGTAAAATGTGGAAGGGATGTTAGTGCTGGTAAGTGTGCAGGTAAAAGAGGTAAAAAAACAAGTTCAAATAGATGATTCTTTAGATGAGGGGTCTACTAAACAGGCTGACGGGTCTTCTCATAAAGGCAAAGGGAAACTAGGTGAAGACAGAAGTGAACCTAGTAAAGTAAGTCAAGCAACCAAAGAAAGATGGAGAAAAAAGAAACTAGAAGAGAAGGAAAATCTTAAGAATGCAGTTGACTGCCCATTTAGGCTATGGGCTAGTTGGATGAGCACTGAGAAATCCTTTCAAATCAAGACCCTTTATCATGACCATAAGTGTTGTATAAATTACAACTTAGGATCATTGGTCACTTATAGGTGGATAACAGAGCATTATGCGAGGGAAATCATTGACAATCCATGGGGTTCGTACAATTATATGCAAAATTCTAAAAGGTCAAAGTTCATGATTAATGTCAGTTTAGGACGGTGTAAAAGGGCCAAACGGGCTTCTTTATTTGATCACGAGGGAGGTTTAATAGACCATCAGTAAAATATGGCAATATAGACAAGTTGTTTTGGATTCTAATCTCGGATTAACATGTCACATTGATTTGGAAGAAAAGGAAGACGGTTTAACATATTTCAAGAGAATTTGTGTATGTTTTTTTGGATTAAAAGCTGGTTGGCTAGAAGGTTGTAGGAAAGTCATTGGTTTAGATGGGTGTTTTCTTACTCACATATGCAAGGGTAAGTTGCTGACTGCAATGGGTAGAGATGAAAATAATCAAATGTTTCTTATTGTTTGGGCTGTGGTTGGAGTAGAGAACAAAAATAATTGGACATGGTTTTTATCTTTGTTATCTGATGATCTAAACTTGGATCATGGAGCTGGACTAACTGTTATATCAGATGGCCATAAGGTAATGTATACATCCATTAATTTATTATGGTTTAATGTTTATCTATTCAGATGTAAATAACAATTGTTTTTTTTATTAGGGACTATTGGAAGCTGTGAAAATATGGTTGCCTGATGCAGAGCAAAGACAGTGTACTAGACACATCTATGCCAACTTCAAGAAAAAATGAAGTGGATTGCAATTTAAAAGACTATTTTGGAAAGCAGCAGCTAGCAGTTTGAATGAGCAGTTTCTTGAAGTTATGGAAGAAATCAAAGCATTAGATGAAAATGCTTACAGTTGGTTGGTTGATCATGACCCAAACACCTGGTGTAGAGCATACTTTGAATTGGATAGATCTTGTGCTGCATTTGAAAATGGAATTTCTAAGAGTTTCAACTCAAAAATATTATCTGCTAGAGGGAAACCAATTATAACAATGTTGGAAGATATCAGAGTTTACATAATGCAAAAGGTTTGGTTTTTAAACAAGACTGCTATGGAGCTCAATGACTCAATCAAACCTTTTACTATAAGACATTTAAAGTTCATGAAAATAAGACAAAGGTAATAATTAAATTCACTCATTTATAGTTGATGAACAAATTCCTAACAACCTTATTATATTTGCTAGGAAATGGGTAGTGTATGCAAGTGGGTTTCAAGAAGTAGAAGTGAGAAGACAAGATGAAGCTTTTGGTGTCAATATTCATCTTAAGAAGCGTGCTTGCAAGATGTGAGAATTAACAGGTTTACCCTGTGTGCATGCTGTAGTTGGGTATATTTATTTAAAGAAGGATTTTGAGTTAGGAGTAACTGAATGGTTTTCAATGAACAAGTGGTTTGAGTCATATTAGTATTCTATTAGGCCAGTACTTGGTATTAAGTTATGGAAGAAGGTGAAAGGAAATTACCAGGTAGACCTAGGAAAAAAAGGATTAGGCATCCTTCAGAGTATGATCATGAGATTAGTAAGGTTGGAAGGGTGATGCATTGTCATAGGTGCTGGCAGTCAGGGCATAACAAATCTAAATGCACTAATGCACCTAAGCCTAATAATTTCTATGAAATCCCTGCTAATAAAGAAAGACAACATGGATCTAATGCTGTAATGGAGAGAGACCAATATCAACAAGTTGGTCCAAGTGTTGATGAAATACCAAAGTATTAAAGAAGATCCAGTTATGCCACAATCCAACTCTGGTAACAAAAGGAAAGAGACTCTTGTAAAAAAGAAATCAAGTCAAGTGAATGAATCCGGTGGTAGGAAGAGCAACCTTACACCAGAGGTACTTGATAACATCATTAATTAGATAACTTTGTGTAAGTTTTACAATCCACCTAACTTGTTAAACATTTATATATGAGCATGCTGAAATCGTGGACAAAGAAGCATTTGCAGATTTGGTAAGAAAAGATGTTGAAAACAAAGCTAAGGATGAAGAAATGTGGATACATGCCTATGAAGAAGAACAATATTAGGAAAAATATGCATCTAAATTCAAAGACTGGGATTTTAGAGAGGAACAAGAAAATAGAATTGGAATTATGTTGTCTGTGGATGATGAACACATAATAGGGAACACAGAACCAGTGAATCCAGCTGAACAAACTCATGTCATTGCATCTGCATCAAGTGCACCTGTTGATGAACAACCAGAAACATCACAAGATCCAAGTACAGAGAAGGTTGGATCAAGTGCACCTGTTGATCAGTTTCAGAACCTCAAGATCCAAAAAAGAAGGCTAACAAAAGAAAAAAGAAAGCAGATTCAGAACAACCATTACCTTTTAGGATCTACCACAAAAACAAAGGGAGATCAGAAAGGATTGCAAAGCTCCAGGCCAAAAAGTTCAAATTTGATGCAAATGGCACAGGATCTACTCCTGAGAAAGCTTTTGATGTCAGTGATTGACTGTTTTAGGATGAATGTTAACCCAGGATGAATGTAATATTAGGATGACTGTTTATTTAGGTTTAAGAAATTCTGCAAAGGGTGTGTGAGACCTTTGAAACAATTATATTTTGTAGGTGATAAGGAATATGTGGATGTGTGTGCATTGACATAGGATGCACCAATTTTCTGACCTATTAACATGGAATTATTCCTTATTATATGCAGAAACTCTTTTTTATTTTTATGTTATTTATGTGGTCCTAGTAATTTAATATCTTTTGTCTGCATTTTTTATTGTCTGAATCAATGGGTTAAAGTAGCATATGCATTATTCAATAATGTTGTGGGTCTGAATCAATGGGTCATTGTCTGCAATATAGATAAAGTTGTATCTGCATTTATATAATGTTGTGGGTCTGGAAAGTATGTGGAAATACAAAGCATGTGGGACTGCACACACTTTCCTTGTTGGACTGCATATTGTTATGATCTGATATACTTGGTATCTGATATACTTGGTACATCAGTACCAATCTATTGGTGTCTAAACAATGGCAAAACCACAAATTCAAACTAAATATTACATTACTTATAAAACCATCCATTCAACAAAACAAGAAGTTTTAAAATACTTAACTAGTACACTAAACAACATTACAAATCTTATTTCATAACATTGAAATTGAGTAAAACAAGTAGAACAACCACACAAATTCCAAACTTTCTCCAAAAAGTTGTCTTCTTCTTCAGCTTGTTAATTTCTCTTTCCAATTCTGCCTTTTTGTTACCCATTGCTTCAATCTCTGTCTCCATTTCATTTTGATAAACCTCAAACTCATCCTGAAGAATTTCAAGTCTCTCTTGTGCAGATAACTGACCCAAGAAGTGTACCCTTTGTTCTTGATTCAAAGTTAAATACAACTCTAGAAGCTGAGATTTGTACCACTCATTTGGTAGCTCATGATCAATCCAATAGAAGGAGTTGCAATGTGGCATACCAGGATTCTGACAATTAATAATTTTGTCTTAAAATAGATCAAACACACCAACATTTAATTAGATAATTACTAACTAAAAAGTAAAATATAGTTACTTACAGTTGAATTACGACAATTAAGGAACCTTCTACATGGATTGATGTTAGTCCAAGCAACTCGACGAGCTAGTGGTTTTCCACATTGACAATGTGTTGGAGGACGCCTCCTCGAATTGATTGAAGAAGTTGACATGGTTAATGATTGGGGGGGGAGGGTTAGGGTTGTGTGGATTGAAGAATGTAGGGTTCTATAATTGGTGAATTAGGGTTTTTTGGGATTGAATATTTTTAGGGTTGATTGAATTGGGGGAAACGAATGGGAAGATTTAGGATTAGGGTTTTTTTGGATTGCTTATATATCCTATTGGGTATATGACATGGAACGCCACATGGATTAAAAAAAAGAAAATGAAAAAAAAATTCCACGTCACCAGTAAACTTGTTATTGCCGGTTTGACACTGTGTAATGAAGCATTTACAAATTAATAGAGTATAATGAGTCAAACGGGTGAGTACGTAGAGTATTTATGGCTTTTACCCAACAACTAAATAAGTTGACTTGAACTAGAGGTGCCAATTTGCGACCCATATATATTTTAACAGGTTGATGCAGGTTGTTTTAGGTCTAACGTGCAAAGAGGTAAAATAAAAAGAAAACGGGTCAAATGGGCGGGACATATCAAGCAGGTTGAAATTCCCACTCTACTTTTAATGAAACCTTCTAAATTATCTCTATTAGTATTGCTAATAAAATGAGAAGAGATGAAGTAAAGGCTGATGACAAGTTATCTTTTAGTGGATGTGTGATTAAATAGATAAAGATCGTGGCTTTATAATTCAATCTATGTAATCAAGCATCAAATATGTAGTCTTTGAAGTTTAGAATATGTTTAAGCCATTACCATTTTTTGATGTTATGTATTTTTTTTTTTGACTCTATTGTACTTTAAGTTTCTAGCGTCTTGCTAGTCTCTTTTTTTTATATATTCCATCTTTGCCCTTGGGTTTATTTTTTCCTAACTGAAGCTGGTCCAAATTTCATTTGTACTTGAATTCCTACCTTTGTAGACCATGTACTCTTTAAATTTGTATATATATTAACATTCACATGTTTTTTATAAAATGTTCATGAAAGTCATATAGTATGAAATTTGATAAAGTTAAATAAATCATGGCAGGTTGTTTATTGCATGTATACACGGAAGTCTCATTTTGTTATAAAATATTTGCAATATCAATTTCATCACTAATATATTGTGTCTTTTGGTGCAGGGTTGCAAAGAAAAGAGTGCTACGAAAATAGAAACAACAAAGTTCAGATCTACTTGATGACAAGGGTGCTGCTACTTCCATTCTTTGTTAAGGTGCGTTTGGTTTGTAGACGAGTTTAGAATTAGAATTGGATTTGGTTTAAGATTTGGATTTAAATTTGGTTTAGAGGTAAGAGAAAAAAATATATTTAAATAAAATAGAAATTAAAAATATTATTTAAAAATAAAATAGGTGCAAGTGTGTGAGAGAGATAAAGAGAAATATAAAAAATGTGTGTGTGAGACAATGTAATTAATTAAAACCTACCCCTATTGCCTCCTATGGGTTTTGTGAGCCATTTATTCTATTTGAAAGGTAAACTCTCAAATCAAACACTTAGGGTCTGTTTGGTATGTGAGTTTCTAAGGGTTTAGGCTGAAAGATGCTTAAAATAATTTGTTTAGTATCTTGACTTTAGGATAACGCGCCTCTATCAAGCCCACATTCTAGTTCCAATGAATTTCGTGGGTTTTCACTAGCTATATATATAAAATATATTTTTTGGTTTTCAAGAAATCTCTAACCACACAAATAGCAAATTCGTCATATCATTTTAATATTTTATTCAAAAATATAATATTATAATTTAATTAATTTATAAAATATATATATTTTTAAAATAATAATTAATTTTCTTACTCCTCATTTACTTTCAAACCTTTCTCAAATTCAAATCTAAATTCAATCTCACTTACAAACCAAACGCACCCTTAACTATTGTCATTTCAAATCTAAAGTCACTAAAAAGTAGGATACCAAACGCACCCTTAATTCCTTTTGACATAAGCCTGATAAAGGGTTCACGTAAAATGCCTCTTTTGAGCGAAACCAGTCAGTCCCTTTTCTCTCTGTGATTGGACCTTTTCTCTTCTTTAGTGAGCCTTGCCTGCAACAACCGGTCGAATGGGTTAAAAATTCACTTATGAATGGTCCAACTTCGGATTAAGTTTTATTTATAACTGGTCAAATGGGTTAAAAGTTGGTGCCAAATGGGTAAAAGAACAAGTCAGTAAGGAATGAAAATCACCCACCGTTTGTTTGTTATAATTCTTTGATGAGTAAATTACACGGTTCGTCCCTATGGTTTAGGTTAAATCCCTATGGTCGTCCCTGATTTTTTTTGCCTCGTTAATCCTTAAAAACAAACTATGTAACACCATCAATCCCTATCTTTAACGATCGTTATTTTTCTTAGTTAAGTTCCGTTAACACCATCCACGTGCGTCACACGTGAGGGTATTTTTGTCCTTGTCTTTTTGCCCCGTTTACAATACTTTTTTTTAAAATTTTTATAAAATAAAAAGTATATAATTTATAAAAATATTTATACTTCGAAAAAATATTTATAAAAAAATATTCGAAAAAATATATTTACATCGAAAATTTTTATACTTCAAAAAAAATATTTATACTTCGAAAAAAAAATATTTTTTTAAAAATACTGTGAAAAAATAGTATTTTTATACTTCTAATAAAAAATTTATACTTCGAAAAAAAAGGATTTTTATACCTAGGATGCATCCATACGCTCCCTATAAATCAAATCATATATGGCCAAGTGCATAATAGAGCAAACAAAAAAAGGATTTTTAAAAAATATTTACCATATTTTATTTTTAAAATTTTATACGTCGAAAAAAAATATTTATACTTCGAAAAAAATAATTTTTTAAAAGTTTTTATAAAATAAAAGTTTTATACTTCGAAAATTTTTATAAAAATTTTATACTTAGAAAAATATATTTATACTTCGAAAAAAGTCTTTTTTATTAAAAAAAATTTATAAATATTTTTTTCAAAATCCTTTTTTTTCGAAGTATAAATTTTTTATTTCGAAGTATAAAAATACATTTTATTTGAAGTATAAAATAAAATACTTTTTTTTCACAGTATATAATTTTTATTTTAAAAAAATATTTTTTTCGACGTATAAATATTTTTTTTGAAGTATAAAACTTTTTTAAATTTTTCGAATATTTTTTTATAAATATTTTTTTCGAAGTATAAATATTTTTATAAATTATATACTTTTTATTTTATAAAAA